>CAKAEH010001256.1:0-95357 GCA_916381525.1 Cercopithifilaria johnstoni
TTACTTTACTCTTTCCTATAGCTATTATTAACACTTATTGCTATTATCAAATCTTACATTTTGCTTTATTCAAATATAACATAACTATCTTTTCACTTGATATCATTTAGCTATTTATTATTAATAGGATTATTATAAAAGTGATAAAAGGAAAAAAAAAAATAAACCGCTTGGTGATCGTGCCATAAAACGCGGTTGATGAAGAGAGATGCGATCACAACGATTGCGGAATGATCGGCGGAGTCTGTAAAGCATATAATGAATGGGATAAAATAAGATTTAAGTGGACAACCCCTGACTGGTGGTCGTGTTTGTGGATCGTATTCCGAGAGGATTCTCGACAGCACTTGTCCTTCAAGACCAATTTGGCGTGATCGTAAAATTTTCGGTGATTGTCCACGTACTAATATCGTTATACCAATGCTGAAATTTACGTAATAAACAAAATAAATAAGTAAAAACAATTAAGTAAATTTATTTTGTTTCATTGATTTTCCCTTAATAATTGATAATATATTTTTAAAAAAATAAAGATTAAATATATTTATCTGATTTGTCTTTTCGAATTTTAACGTCGTTTCAAATTTATCAATATAATGTTACGTTTGCAAGCTTATCAGTACTGATAAGCTACGGATTTATTAATGCTATATCTTCAACTTAATTTGCAAATAAAACGATGAAATTTTAAACAGAAAAAATTGCTGAAACTTAAAAATCGATATTCAAATTTTTAATTTTAGAATATCTCAAAGGTATCTATCCATTTCTTACTCCTTCCAATTTTCCTTCTCATCCTTTTTCACTCTATTATCATTTCTTCATTTTACTTCAAATATTTTCATTCGTTGTAAATTCAACAAATGGACACTATGCAAAATGTAACGTAGAGAGAAATTTTTTGAAGAAAGAATTAATAAAATTTCATTCAAAAAAGTTGAATTGAATGGATTAGACGAAAGTTCGAAATTATGATAATACTATGAGTTAATGCTATCTTTCTTCAATTTCCTATAATTTCATTATCGTTTTTCCTTTCTTTTCCCACTTATTACATTTCACATTTTATTCATTTCTCAAAATTCGCTTTAAAAACTAAGAAACTAAACTTCTGAGATTTCATTTATCTTATTTTATTTTATTTTTTCAATTTGTAATTCATTTTCCTGCTATCTCATCATTATCATCATCATCATCATCATCATCATCATCATCATATCTGTTATGTCAAAAAAATTGAATCATTTTTTTTGCAAGTTTCAGATACCAAACAATTGAAGATCAGTTTTGCAATCGAAAATGTGGAAAGTTCTAGGAAAAAATTTTGCTTTCTTTGAGATTTCATTTATTACAACTTTATTGCAACATATTTCTTCCATAACAATTCCTTATCAAGTTATCAATAGATATCTATTGATTTCTCAATGCGGAAAATTCTTCATTAATGATGAGAAATTTTCGTAATCAACGATAACTATAAAAAAAATTCAAATTCATTAAGAATTTTAAAAAGAAAGAAAGCTAATTGAAAACTAAAAAAGTTCTAATGTAAATTTAAGATAGCATAATCAGATGGTATCATTTCAAATTATCATCCTTATTTGCTAATGATATACTCTTGCAAGTTGATTGTTGACAATAGTTCGGAAAAATTTTATTTACTTTTCCTATTTCATTTTCCTTTTGTCTCTTTTTTCACTTTATATTTCTTTAATGGGAGTTACAACATTTGATAGAATAACAAATATCTGATTGGTAAGTTTTAGAGAAAATCAAAAACAGTTGAAATATTTGGATGCATTGCATATTTTAAACTTTTTACAGATTATATAAGTAGCAAATTCTGATAAGTAGAAAATTTTGATAAGATTCTTCAGTAGTGATAACGATAATACGAAAAGTGATTATTTTAAAATATATGCTAAATGGGTTAGTGTTTTGTGTTGTAAAAAAATATTTATATTTTTCATATGATTACTGCTTTTGGGAGAGAATTAAAGATTCAATTAATAGATTGGCAAATATAAGATTATGTGAAGCATTCTTAAATATCTAACAAAAATTGTTACAAACAAATTTAAAAAATCATTTTTAATTAAATTTAAAATTTACAAAATGTAAAAATTAGACAATATTCTATTAATGAAATTGTTTTAGTAAAACAAAAACTTATTGAAAATTTAAAAATGTTCAAAAATATCAGAAATGCTAAATGAATAATTTCTATATTCAAATATTTTACAAAAATGTATCGTATCACAAATGAATTGAATAAAAATTAATATTATTTGTTAATTGTATTATAATCATACCTGTAATTCTAATAAATTGCTTGTCGAGAAAGAAAGAGATGGTTTGTCAGGAAAAGATTGAAAACAAAAAAGCTAAAGAAATGGCTGTAAACAGACAAAAACTTTTTAATGATAAATGAGAAAAATTTGAAATGAATGGATAAAGAATTCAAAATTTATGAAAATAAAATAAAAATAGAAGAGAAAATACAAAATACATTTATTGCAATAGAATTGTGAAATATTATAATAATAATACATACCTTAAATATTACCCGAGATATTCCGTTAATAAATTCAGTTATAGAAATGTTATTTGTTTAAGATGAATGAGAGAAGATTAAACTTCTGAAATTTGAATATTTAAAGAAGTATGAAATGTTGTTAGTAGAGGAAGTGATAGAAACTGATCGAAGAATGGATAATTATATATGCACATAATTTATATTCTTATCATTTTAAATCTTTAATTAAAAAAAACAAAGGAAACGCAGTAATTTTTGCATTGCATAATTTCATTGTTTTATATTGAAATGCAACTGTCAAAATAAATTATCCATTTCTTTTCTCTTTATTATAAATTAATTAAGGGAATAATGTAAGACAAAAATGAAATTTAGCAGAAATTTAATTTGAATTCAAAATGATTCGGCAAAGTGGAAGCAATTCGAAATGTCAATAATGCATTTAGTCCGACTGACTGCTAACGAACGATTATTCAAGACGTTTTCCGAAGGAGACCTAAGGATAAGAAACGTAATGATTGACTTATCGAAAATTGACAATGATCAATTCAGACAGTCATCGAAGCTAGAAGAATTATTTTAGGATTAGCTATACGTAAAGTTGCCGAAGAATTCAACGTTTAGCCATTCAACGGTTATTTCAATATTTAAAGCAAATTAGAAAGATGTAAATGCTCAATAAATAAGTTCACCAATAATCAAAAAAATAGCGCTTTAAATTGTCATTATCATTTATTGTACGCTGAAACAACGAATCATTTCTCGATTCAGCTGTCAGATGGAAGAAAACCTGGTAAGAACACCTAAATGGTTTAGTTCCAAAAGATAAAATAATATCCAATTAATGTTGCAATCTATTAATACTAAGCTTTTTTGAATCATCAAAATAATTATATCAAAGTTTTGTTTTTCAAACGAATCGATTTGATAAACATAGAGGATTCATTTTCTATTTTCTATAATAATGTTTTTGAAAATTGAACGAATTAAACTAATCAAAGTTTGCTACTCATATCATTTATATTTATTTAATCTTTCGCTCAATACTTTTTCAATCATCTTAGCAACATTATGCAAAGAAAATAAAATACCTTCCACAATTAATAGAAAATATGAATTAATTACAGTTAATCGAAATATGAATTTCTCCTATGTTATATATATATATATCAGTAAGTAAATTAAATTCTTGTTTAAAAAAAAAATGTAAATTTATTGCCAGTATTCCTAATAAAGCTAACTATAATTTTTAGTCTAACTTAGAGCTAATGATAGACATTTAATAAATTTACAATTCGAAATTGTTTATTTTTTATTTTCTATCCAATCAATATATTTCTTATTTATTAATAATTTAAAATATTTTACCTGATGAGCAATGAAATCCAGAAAAATCGTGATGCAATCATTGGATAATAATATAGCAAAACTTTTATTTGTCAATAATAATAACCGTAATAATAATAATAATAATAATAATAGTAAATATAAATACTAATTGATGCTGTTGATAATACAATCTGTGAATAGAAGATAATAATAGAAATCGAAATAGTAATAGACACCAGCTAAACAACTGCTTCGAAGTATGAAAGTTTTGCCTTCAATTTCTTAGCTCAACAGCTTAATGGTATTGAGAGAGGAAGCGATAAGATAGAATTGAGAATAATTTTTGCTTTAGCGCAATTGTAATTTATCCAGGCGAAAAAATTTCTCTTTTTCAAATTGTTAAAAAGACGAAAGCAAAATTCGATTCTAATAAAATCTTATATTTTCATCATTTTGTAAAAAAGAACAAGAAAAAAAGAGATAAATATATGAAGAGGAGGAAAAGGAGGATGAAGGAATGATATGATATGATATGATATGATGTAGGATGAGAATGATAAAAATTTCTCTTTCTCTCTTTATCTCTTCTTTGTTTTTCTTCTCTTTTACATTTTCGAAATTTTACAAAAAAGAAAGAAAACAAACATATGTTATCATTTTCGAGAGTAAAAGTTGCTTGACTTCCTATAAACTTCATCATTCGTATTTCCGTACTTTACATCCAACGATATTGCTTTAACATTTTTATTTTGTTACACTTTTTCAACAAATTTTCTAATTTATTCTATTAATTTTTTATTACTTATATTTTGTACACACACACACAGACACAGACACACACACACACACACACATACACACTTCCTCCTCAAATAATGTGTAATAGAAATTGTTGTTCTATTTTTTTTGCAAACGAAATTTGTAAGTGATTAGTTTAAGATTTGTTGAACAATGAATAATTATTACACTTGATTTTATTTTAATTTAGAAAATGAATAATAAAGAAAGTTGAAGTTGAAATGATAGCGGAAGATGAATAAGGCATTCTTAAAAGTGATAAAATAAAAGAAGGCATTTATAAAAGTGATAAATAAGCGGGGGGGGGGGAGAGGAATTTATAAAGGTGATAATTAAAAGAATTAAAAATAAAAAAAGCTTATGAAGAAGAAATTTTAATTGAGTAAGAGATTAAAAAAGAACGAAGAAAATAACATAGGAATAGATGGATAATTTAATACAGTAAAAGATAGTTCATAAAATCATTCGTACACTTTTACCACAAATTACAACGATTGTCGTAATAACAAAGTTGACAGGTAGAAGAAAGGAAAAAAAAAAACGAAAGATTACATAGAGCAAATTTAAGTGATCGAGTGATAGAGAGAAATAGAAAGAATGAGGAAGATAATTAATAGGAAAAAAGGGAAAAGAAAGAATGAAGAATAAAAAGATGGAAATGAATTGATGATATTGATGACAAAAATATTGTAATAATTGAAAGTACTTTTCAATAAATTTCAAATGTTTAGATAAATTGTTGAAATACTAGAAAGAAAAAAAATGAAGAATGAAAAGAATTTAATAACGATGGTTGATAATTGGTAATATTGATGACCAATGAATAAATGATAAGAATGATAATTTTAATTAGCATGCATAAACTATTTAAAACAATGAAACTAGAAAAAATTATTGTTCTAATTTAAAAAAAAAAAATAATGTTAATTCCAAAAAGAAGAAAGAAAACTAAAATTTCAAAGATTGAAACAATAAAATGAAACATATCATGATGGATTATCACATTAATTGATAATAGGACAAAATGAAAATGGAGTAATTGGTTGAAACGATTCTCCGATAAGTCTCTTAGATTTTACTGTCAAATGAAATAACGACTAATTCATTCATTGCTATCCAATTTTCCATTGTTTAGTAATAGTACGGAACTTCCAAGAATTAACTTTCCAATCAAATTTTTAATCAAAAACAAGTTCATTTGTGTCCTTCAAGTCTCGGTTACACTAAAAAATTACTTGGCGTCGCACATATATGAAAAAATACGATACCAAAAGAGAAAATCTTAAAAATGAAATGGGAAGCTTATTTTTTCCGATAAATGAAAATTTTTTCCGTTTTACACATCGATCATAAATTATTGATGATCTCAATTTTGAATCCGGAAAATAAATCAACGAATAAGAGAATATCCCAGGATTCAAATGAAAAAAAAAACTGTATTTGCACAGATTAACTTCACAAATTTAATGCTTCGAAGTTTGCACAGGCATTTCAATGTTTAAGCTGTATTTATCATCCTATTCAATTGATTGAATTTTTCGATCCAGCATAACGTCTGTTTGTAGAATACAACAACAATTTGCACTCAAAACAACCTTTACCACATTTTTCAAATAAACAATTACCAATATCTTTTCAAAATAATGAACTATAAATTATATTAAATATCATAAATATGGAAGGAAAGACAAATCTGAAATTAAACTACCCACAAATTTATACTAAATATAATGGAACCATGTAATACAAAAAAATACACCATATTTAAATAAATTGAAACCGAAATAGATTAAACTGGAATTCTTTGCTAAAAATTATTATACATCAATTCATTATTTAAATATTTAATCTTTTGCAGCAGTCATCAACACTGTAAAATTTTTATTAAATTAGCAATATGGATAGATGTATTCGGTATATTCACCTATAATAACATCATAGCTTATCAGAATAATGATAAAACACATACACTCACGGAACCCTGCTCTCCCGAAATACAAATTATATCAAATATCACAGATGTATAAAGAAAAACAAATCTGAAATTAAATTACCCGCAAATTTATACTAAATAGAGTAGAACATGTAATACATAAAAATATTCTATATTTATATAAATTGAAATCGAAATAGATTAAACTGGAATTTTCTATTAAGTGATTATTATGTATCTCTTCATTACCCAAATATTTAACCTTTTGCAACAATTTAAAATGAAATTAAGCTTGACTAGCCGCCAATTGATTAAAAAAATTTCTGCACTGGCCATTTTTTGAAAATGATTAAGTTGACAAATCTCAATGATTAAGTTGAAACTACGCTTCTTGATGATAAAAAGTTCAGCAAACCACCAAAACTGCAGATAATAAATAAATAGCTTTTCAAATCAACATATAACTAATTATGTTTTGCTCTGTGGCCTGTTGCATAAGAAGCCCAGCGAGTAGCAGTTTCATTTAAGAACTCATCTTTTGTAATGATATAAAGCCATTTCAACAAATAAATATGCACGGAGTGATAATCCCAACGCGCTAAATTTGGTGCCGTTTTTAAGCCCAAATGTCTTAAATCATAAAAGGTTCCACTGCCGCTATCAAAAAGAGGTAGGAAAATTCGTAGACTTTCTAAACCAACAGAAAATAAAGTAATCGAATCGTTTTTACCATCTTGTAAATCAGAAACTTGTGCAAAGTCATATAACCCAATTAGCGAATACAGAAAACCATTAAGTACAAATGTGCCTGGTGTAGTTGGATACTCTTCAAACCACGGATGACCGAACAGTTCATTCAATACTCCACCCTTTGCAGCCTCCTATAAAGAAAATTCTATTTGGATATTCTAATTTTTGTAAGAAACTGAAACATGATGAGAAGAGAAAGCTAAAAAACTTATTACTCTTTAAATGGAAATAGCCATTAAAACTTAAAAGCTCTGTCCATTCTTTCTTGACTTTAAATACGTACTACAAGGACAATTTTGTGCTAACTGAAAAAATTTCAAATTTTATGCTAACTCATTCATAAAAAAGTATCAAAAAGAAATTTCCTTATCTACTTGAACATAAACACAAACCAAATCGAAATGTAATTTAGCACCTCATTAAAACCTTTTAATCAAACAATGGCCAGTAACAGTTAGAGAAGTTAACTCTTCTTTGTTAAGAATCTTTAGTAATAAAAACTCAATTAACTCACTGTTTTAAACAAGCGAAGTGCGCGCTTCGCGACTTGCAAATATTTCATATCATTTGTTATAACGTATGCTCGTGTAAGCACACTTAAAGCGTGCCCCTGAGCCATTGCACTATGCCAGCCTGCTGGTAAAATCAAGCGCTTATCAGCAATTGAGCTGTAAAGATATCTCAATCTTGGTGTTTTCATAGAAATTTTTGAGCTATCATCCAAAATTTGCAAGAGAATTGGAATTACTGAACTATATTTAATTTACATAGAAACAGACATAAAGCTTTTATTCTAAAACCTTAAAATTTACCGTTCAACAGGAACTGACCAACCGCCATGTTCATCTTGATTGCTAGTTAACCAGTCAGCTGCTACGAGAAAGTGTTCAAGATGTGCTGAAGATCGCTGCTTAAAATCTCGAATTACTGAACGTCCTCGAAAAATAATGAAATCCAGAACCACATCTCCTAAAAACTATTCATAACTTGGAATGAAAGAATAAATCTCTTCCAGTAGTTTTTTATTCAGAATGCTCTACAGCAGACAATTCAGAGAAACCCACTGCAATAATGTAAGCATTATCAACTAATAAGTCTAAAAAGTTTCAGAAGGAATGAAATTGAACTCTAATATAGATTTGCAAAAATATTTCCTGTCCACTACGTTATATTTCATTACAGTTTCAGTAAAGTTTCATAAATTTATTTTATCTAAGCTAATCTTTATCTACTAGTCTGCTACTATCACATATCAGAAAAAATAATAAAATGCCTGGATGCAAAAGAACGATTTCTTTTTTGCTTGAGGTTGACATAAGCGCACGACCGGCATCAACCAATAAATCACGACAAATCCACCGCCATTCATTTGGATTTGGTTTTGCACCCAATGAATAATTATAATCAGTCTGAAAATTCGCTTAGTGATCTTATACAATAACCACCAGTTTATCATTCGAAATATAACATATAATAATTATGTCATAATTAATTAATGGGTCCCAAAAATCCGACATATCATCCTTCTTTAAAAAAGCATGAAAAAAATTTTTTTTTTACAATAACTATATGTGATGAAAAGTCTGAATGGTAAAGCTCCTGAGGTTTTGAAAAGATATTTCTTTAATATTTCGATATATATACGTAAAACAAACTTTGCTCGTTTTCTTGTCATGAGAAACACACTGTTCATCATCGTTATGGACATAGTGCAGCTGTATAATTTTCTGACTCTGTAAAGACGAGATATGATAAAACAAACCAAAAAAAAAGACGTTTCGTCATCTCCAAGCAAATACTATCTGCTGCTCGATGTAACCAAAGAAATATTGTGAATGTTATGAATACAATTCAAAAATTTAAAGCCAAAAATTGATATTCAGATAAAATTTTTCATATACAACTTTCTGAAAAAGAAAAATTGATCGTTACAAAAATAAGCTTTAAGCTGATCGTGAAGGAAGCATCCACATCAGCCAGCCAGAGAAAAGAGAGTACTGAAAATGCCGGATCTCCATCAAGTGGCAACGAAACACCTCGGTCTATAATCTCAAATGATTAAACTATCATTACAAATAGAAATTATATATAAAATCAATCAACTAGATAAAATAACGAACTTTCAACTGCAAGAATTAAGCACATCCTAAGCAGTGCACAGTAAAAAAGAACAAACATACCACCAGAGTTAATTTCGACCCTTGTGCAGTTGGCATCTTCATCAAAACTTAATTTGAAACCATCTCCTCCAAGCGTATTATCATCCCATTCTTCCGTTCTTGCGCCTTTTACAAATGCAATCGATGAGGCAGCTGGAAAATTGCTGAACTTATACAGAGCTAACATAATTCACAGTTAAGCTTACATTTCACAAATGCACACTTTTTGCCATGAAAATTCTGAAATATTCACCGATTTTGAATCGACTGTAATGCTGCAAAGCATACTGGGCGATTTGTATAGGGTAGAAATAAGGAACTGTTGACCACTGCGTTGACAGTGGTACACCTGAAACTCGTCACTATATAATGTAAAATAAAAATAGGTGTAAAAATTAAAAACCCAAAAACAAAGATAACAAGGTTCGCAAGTATTTTTTCATTTCTTCGTCCAAATGATTAAAAAACCAACCATATTGAGCACTAATGCAACGTACGCGATCTCTGGTTTCTACGCTGTATGATGCGAAATGACCAAAAGCTCCACGGTAGTCATAATTAACAAAATCTGGAAAACGAACCCGAGCATGTGATGTTGACCATTCGAAACGTCTTGCTACCGAATTGGATTCTGAAAAGTACTGATGGAGTAAGTTAAAAAAATATTAAATCTTTCCAGAATTCTTAACACAATACTGCTTCATTCTTGGTTTCTGCACCTAATCCTGTACCACTTTCTTAACTGTGAGATTTCCTTGTTTCACCACAATACTGGAAACATTGGCAAGAAATGATGTCCCGACCTTTGAAAATCTTCCCAGAAACGTCGAAATGTTTCCTAAGAAAAGCGTTAAATGGAAAATACACTTCATTTGTAAATTCTTCCTCATAACATTTATACGTCTTCTCGTTATCAATTACACAGGAAATTTCCTTCAAAGCCGAACTTCCGCTTTCAATTTCTTTGATCTGAAATCAAGTAAGAGATATGAAATAGATGATATCATAAAAAAAATGGATTTTATAAAGAGGCATCCTATTCTTCACAAAAAAACATTAAAAGACCAAAAAAATAAAACAGTATACGAAGGTTAATTAAAAATGCAAAAAAATAAATAATAAATATGAAACGAAGCGTGAAATTTTTCAAATGAAATTTGTTGTTTTCACTACATTACTGATTTTGGCTACTGACTTTTAGCCTTCTACGACAAATGGTTCCCAGCAATTTTAATATATAAATGCCCAGGTATAACTTTTCTAAATATAAACTTCATGTATTTTAGACGATGGAAAAGAATTAAGAGAAATTTTCAAAATCCTTTAAATTTTCAGCAAATTTCAGCACTTCAATTTTCGGAGGATTTCGGAATTCCGTTCAAATAAATCAATTGATAATTAGAAGAAAACTTACTGCTACAGTGCAGCACGACTGCAAAGTTTCAGACGAAATAATCGTACGGGATGATCGTAGAATCCAAAGAGCTGAAAGTGCGGAAACTGCCAGTAGCGTGGTGATAATATGTCGTGATCTAAATCTTATCATAACAGCGGCACGTCAGCAACACCGTTAACGGCATGGATATCCTGAAGCCATCAGCTTACCCCATTTTCCTTGGAAATTTATTGCTGTTCTTAACTAAAAAATCATTCAGACGAAATAGAACTCAAATGGATACTTCACCCAGAATAAAAAAGTACATGACCTTAAATTATGATGAAAAAAAGTTGAAAATAAAGGTGAACAGAACATAAGCAAGTACGTCGATACTATTATCCGAGCACTCAATCAGCCACCTTAACACACAAAGCTACACAAAAACCATTATCCATAAGAATTAGCCAAAACTAAGGGATTTGAAAATCAAATAAATGCAATCAGTAAAACTTTCTCAATTCGAACATCATCCAATATGACAGAGAAGTTTGAAAAAAAATCGAAAATATTACAACATTCAACAACTTGTCAAACCGTAGCAATACTACATTGAAAATTGAACTTGAAAACTTATTTTTACTAATACAGCATCTACACAACATTTTTCCATAATGCATTCTCCTCATTGGTTATTTTTGGTGACCTTTGACCGCTGCTTTTAAGAAATTGAGTAAAAAAAGCAAAGCCAAAACTACCATCAAAGGAGTAGTTCAAGAAATAACGCAGAACCACAACGAAAACTTTTATCTTGTACATGGGAATTGAACCTTTGGTCATTCTCATAAAAACACACAAACGCATAAACGTAAGTTAATTAAGAAATTATTATATATGAAATGATAATATATCAATTAATGATAAAGATTTTTACCTTTATTAAATTCTTCGTTTATAGATTGTCAATGAAAAATTAATTGAATTTATGTCCGGAAAAGTATTGAACACGAACTGAAAAGAAATTGAATTTATGTATTGTAACAAAGTTGACATCTACACTTTCATCTTTCTCGATATGACAATTGAGATGAATGAGATAATTTATGCTATAAGGATTTTTATAATCTAGAATTGAAATTTACGCTATCGTTACTTCGGTGCAGATAAATGTTTCAGTTGAAAAATTACTGTACACATTTTTAAATGTGTTAGTTATTCTTTGTTTCATTTCAGCGGCTTATTCTTTACTTTTCATTCCAAATTTAAAATTTTCATTTTAATAATAAAATAAAATTGATAAGATTAGCATTGTAAATGATAATTACTAATAATATGTTGTATAACTTTTTTTAAAAATATATTGAAAGAATTAGGAAAAATTAATATAACACTTAAAATCCATTCAAAAATTTAATTTTCTAAATTTAGAATGAAAATTTCAAAAATTCCAAATTAAATTTAAAATAGGAAGTGAAGAATAAGCTACTAAAACGAAACCGAAAAACAACTAGCACATTTGAAAATGTATACAGTAACTATTTCAACCAAAATACTTAATCTGCACGGAGATAATGTAGTATTGTTGACAGTAATGATAATAGCATTGATAACAGTAATGATAGTAGCATTGTTGACAGTAGTGATAGTAGATTGCAGCATTGATATTATAAATTCCATCCATCTTAGAGTGTTGAGTGAAAGGAGAAGAATAGAAAGAATGTTAATATCTATGAAGTGATTCACAATTTAACCTTCAAAACTTTCCTTTCAAACAGTATTACAATCAAATGATCCTAATAGAAATAAGCAAAAAATAAATTAGGAGCAGTAATTTTTTTTGGTCATAAAATTTCAGTAAGAATTTAGGTTTGGATTTCAGTTAATTCAGATCCCTTATTTCAAGCAATAATGAGAAAGTGTTGTTATTGAAGAAGATATTTAAAAAGCGCAGTATTGATCGGAAACTTTGAGATAACTTAAAAAAACTACGACGATAAGCAACAATTATTTTTGATTAATTTGTTTGACTTCTTTCTTTTAATAATTCATTTAAAAGCTAATCAAATTGTTGTAAAAGCTAGTCAAACTCATCATTCTAGCAACAATATATATTACCATGGAAATTTTCAATTTATTACTCAAATAATTCAGTAAACAAAGTTGAAAATTTTCAGTGACATTTGAGACAGAAGATTTCACCGATTTATCAAAGCCAATTTAAATTATCATTAAACAAAATATCAATACAAATAAGACAACTGTTGCAGTGGTTTTTGAGTTGTTTGCTATTACTTCCTTTGATTAGATCTCTCTGATAAACTTTCGCTTTTGATAAGGGTTCAAATATGTGTAAATTTAGAAGATTAGCAGGACAATTCCGATATGCAAATTTAAAATTTATGATTTAATATTTAATAAAAACAGATTCCAAATATGATTCGCATTTTTAGAAAGTAATGATAATTTAAAATGTGAAAAAAATCTTGATGACAATGCTTCTGCAACCGACAAAATAATCAAATTTTGATTCTTTTTCAACCGAAAATTACCGTTAGATCAGATTAAAATTTGATTTCCTCAATAAACGGAAAATAGTTCTCTATCCTTAATTGATCGGATAAAAATTAAAAACGTGTCTTTTGCTGTTATTTTAAAAAGCGAGACTAGCTTGTAGATCATTGCAGTTGGAGTGATATATATATACATGTATGAACATTCGGACTTCAGATTTCGACGAAAGTTTGAATTAATACCAAGATTCTTTATCTGGCCTATTTTTGTACTGCTCAACTGGAGTGAAGTCTTTGAAAAAAAGACTGTTGTGCATCAGATAAGAATTCAATAATTTATTTCCATGAAAGTATGCATCAATTAGAACAATTTAAAGAATTATAATACAGTATAAAACGTGTCACATTGTTTCCGGATCTAAAATAAATCCTCTTACCTCAAACAGGAATTCATCGTTTGTCGTTGGAGAGGCAGGAGCAAGTGAACCTTGAAAATAATAAAATAGCCGGATATACCAGTGAAATAAACGACACACAATTTCAAAGGAGAGAAACCAGTGGTATGATGTCTACAATGGAATCCAGAACTACAATGTCCAGAAACTAAAATAATGTCCCGATTAATAATGCTATGAATAATCCAAAATCTAATCTTTAGCTGAATTTGAATTAATGTCATAACTATTGAAGTGAAAAATAGAAGTAGAAAAATCATCTTAAAAGTCAATTTCTATTATCAATTCTACAATCTTATCACAATCAAAATCAGTGCTATCTTCAAGTTTGAAGAAAATACCATTCTGCAGTTATGCTAGCATAAAAACTATCATCTGATAATCCTTTACTATTCAAATCTTCATTTTTCAGCACCGCTGATTTACCTAAAATCTCAAGTGATTTAGAAAGACATAGGCAGAGACGGAAAAAGTATTGTCAAAGAAAATATTAAACAGGTAACACAATAAAAAGAATTCGAAGAAATCGACAATATGAGCAACGTAAACTGATGGAATGTTAAGGGAATAATAATTATTAACCAAATTCGAAAAGATAAGAAAGTTTCATATTATATTTCTATTTATGCTTATTTTTCGTTTTTTCAATAAAGTACATTTATCATGTTAAATAATATCATATGCAAAAAGATACAATTTAAAAACAAAACAAAACCATCAAATAATGGTAATACTTTCCCGTGAAAACAAAAATGCCATTCGGATGAATCCAAAAATATCAAAATGTTTACTGGCTGAATGATCTAAGCAACCGCTTTTTCATAACTTTGCAACACTGAATTTCTTTTCTAAATTACGAAAAAATCAAGGAAAAAAACTGTGAAAGTTGAAGCGAAGGGATAACATATGAGGTATGCCAATAGGCAGTGAAACAAAAGTTGCTGTAAGCCATTCCCTTCTTTTCGCAAAATGTCCCATACATCGCTTATGAAGATTCAAGAAAATTTACCTTATTCTACTACATACGAATGAACGGTTAATTCCGTCTTTTTTAAAATTTATAACAATTTTAGCAGCACTTTCCTAATAAAATCGATTTCAAGACGATTCTTTCGTACGAAATACTTTTTCGTAATATTAGCTTTTCATAAAATTAATTTCTGCAAAGAACAACTTATAGATACAAACAGATATAATTAATCAGATTTCCAAAGCTTAAAAGATTTGGTAAATATAAAGCGACAACATGCAAATTCAATGGCAGTAATAATAATAAAATGGCATGAAAAGCGCTGCAATATTTGAAGTGAGGAATAAATAAAAGAAATTTTTAATCTCCCCTCGAAAATCATTCGGATCTTCGAAGACCATAGAACATTTATATTCTAATTGAAGAGATAAAGAGGTAAAGATGGGAAAAGTTCGCTCTTAAAATACTTTTTCTCTCAAATAAATTGAGGCAATCAAATATTCATAAAAATGCAGTACTTTGACGAACTATTCAAAGGATATGGAATTCTCATAACATCTAGAAATGCACAAGTTTGGACTGCAAAACAGCCTTTGACCCTTTCACATGAGAAGTGCTACTACCACTACCAGTATTGACATAACCCTTTTCATATGCCGGTGATGTTGACCTTGATCGCTGCCGCTGCTGTTGGAATTCCATCAAAGATGATGATGGTAGCACTATAGGCCGTCCCGCACTTGGCAAGCTTCGACTGGATGTATGTGGCACATTACGACGGTATAGCGGTGTTGATCTGCTTGAAATAATAGCAACTTCGCTAGAACCCTGAAACCGGTAGTTACAGATGAAGATGAACTGTAAATAAATAACTTCCAGTTTACTAGAAATAATTGATATTATATCAATTATAAGGAGTTAAAAGGAAGAAAATATAAACGGAAGTGAAAAAGGATATACGATACGATTAAAAAATAAATAGAAATTTCATAAAACATACTCGCTCTTTGTTGTCACCCTTAACAATTCGATCAGGACGTACGTAATGAGTACGCCAAGAACGTCGACGAACGATACCACCAGCCATTCGAGATGTTGGGGCAGTTACTGGTTGTGGTGCTGGAGGAAGTTGTCCAGATATATCAGCTAAAGATGGAGAGATTGCTCCTTCGTATGTTTTCTGCAAAATTACGAAACTTTTGGTGAAGTATGTTTTTGAATCTTTGGTGATGATAGTTGGAAATTTCGTAAAAACTAAAGAGAAATAATTAAGGTTAATTCTTTTTTAAATTCAACAACTACAAAATTAAGTTCATTTAACATATCTTATTTTTATATGATACTGACAAAGGTAATTTTTGAGTAACATTTACAAGGCACTCATTAATATTGTTTGGATTTCCCATACATCCGTCGAATGAACCCATTATTGAGTCATCAAACTGCGAACACGGTTGAAGCATGCTAGTAGAAGAAAGTACGGAGGTATTTGGCTGTGATGTACCACTATCTTTTGCTGACGGCGCAGGCAAAAGGAACCTAAAACGAAGTACTGATTTCACTTTCATTGAAAAAATGAAACTCTCGAAACTCCAGTCCATAAAAACTGGAGGAAGTCCATATTTCAGCTGACCGCGCACGGCATTACGTGAACTTTTTAAGAGATTCTTTGATGGAGTTCTCGACTTAATGTCAGCACATATTTTATGAAAACTGTATGACAAATTTCTAATTTAACTTCTAAATAATTAATTCAAGAATTTTATAAAAAAAGCGCTAACCACTCAGATCGGGTACGCATACGCCTTGTTTGTCTTTCATGTACCCATTCAAGATAGGTAAGTGAATGAGTACTTTCCAAAATTTCACTGCTATGAAACGCATTCAAAGAATACTTTTCATCATCACGGTGAGAAAGTTGAACCTTAATTAGCATAAAATAATATCAAAGAACAAAAAAATTAAATCTAGAAGAAATCAAAATTGTTATATAATCGAATAAAATTAAGATTAAACACATTTCGAGAATACACGATTAAAATTCAATGATAATGTAATCAAAATTCCAGGAACAATTTTGTACTATTTGATGGAGTATATGGTCACTCCCAAAATCCAAAATTTCCATTGGAAAAATTTTTTTGCTGGAAATCAAATCAAAAGAGTAAAAAAATTAAATTTGAAGCATAAAATTAATATGCGCAATTTCATGATTTAATCGATGGGAAACTAATTGACAAGTAAGACAAAACATACTTCTGCAGCTGAGCTGCTTAGTCGTTTATATACCAGTGCACGATTATTCGCTAATTGCGCTTGTCGACGAGAGTAGCGCCGATAATTCCGATCCCCTGCATCTCCACCATCAGTGGCATCAGCATTCACGATTACCACATCAGGTTGACTGTACGATCCCGGCAGAACTATTAAATGAAAGATTATTAGCATAACGAACTTGCAGAATTTTAAAACATTATTGTTCTCTGTTTCAAAATGTGGTCGAAACAAACGAATTGCAGTTCTTAAACTCTAATTATTTTAAGAGCAGCACAACTGATATCTACCAAAGTTTATGTTTGCCCACTTTTGCTGTTATAAAGAACAAACTGGGTTGAAACTTTCGGACGTTAAAAGACGTTAAAAGATTACAGTCCTAAATTCCTGTTCAAATTGATCGGTAATTTACACATTCATATGTCAGCAGAGTTATGTTATTAAATCTGCATATCTCACAGTGGATAAATAAACTTTCGGTATTATGTAAGAAGCAATATTTTCATCGACTAATAAGCTCAGCTCGACGAAATAGACGTTAATTGATCGATCAATAATTGACCAATCAATGCTTCATTCCTTCTCATCTTTCATCCCCCTATGCTCTTAGCCCTACTTATATACTGATATTTTAACAGATCAAATACCTAACTACAATATAATAATCCATAGCAAGAGTCCCCTTACCTAATCATATTATAATTCTTCAATTTCCTCACTATTTTTAAAAATAGCGAATTTATTGATCCAGACATAAAACGAAAAAAAAAATGCTACTTTTCTCTCACTAATTATCCGATCGAAGTAAAAGGAAAGGAATATAGCAAGGGAAGTAAACGATCTTAATTAATAGCAAAAGAAAAACTATTTTTCATTAGGCTTAAAGCTTTCTCCTCCATTTATGGCAATTTACACAGATATAGGAAAAAGGGAAGCAATAAGTTATTTATATCAAATAAATCACACTGCACATTTGCAAGATTAATTTCAAACTATAAAGACTAATATTCGATTAATGAATCAATAGGTAAATAGGTACAAATTGCACAACTGTGTTATGTGATATATTTTATTGGTTATTTTCTTTCGAGTTAAGAATAATCATTTCTGAGCAGTAATCTGTGTTAAGTAAATTGAAAATATGATATGTTAAGATTGAAATAAAATTAGAAATCATAAAAAATTTGAATTCATGCAAATACCAAAACATAAGAGATATTTGCCAGAAAACTATGGGACAATCGAAGACATAAATCTTTACAGCCACGAACAGCAAAAATCCAATGCGGCTAAAAGAAATGAGAAGATAGTTTAATAAGTAGGCAGAAGATTGGGATAACATCTTGTTGAAGGACAATAAACAATAGGAGAAATGGCTTAAGAAAGACAGAAAATTTATATTAAAGTAAAAAAAGGCAGAAATGGATGTGCAAAAATCATGTCGATCATGAATGGAATTACTAATTCCCCTGGAATACAATCTAAACAATGCATTTATAAAGCGAAAATTTGATTAGCTCAAAAGTATCCAAAATTATTGAATGATTTAAAACGAGAAAGATGCAAACAGGAAATTTATAAAGTGAACAATAAAAGATATTCAGCGTTTATGCCTGATCTGGTATGTATTAATATTGGCGTGCTTCTCGTCTCTTGTTTAAAATTGAATACTACTGTTAATTTTATAAGTATTGAAAAGTTCATAATTATTATAAGTTCATCAATTCTTAGATTCACAATATATTCCTTGTACAATTTAGATGTACTGATTACACAATTATTTGGAGCTCTTAAATAGATACACGAACAGTAAAAAATGACTCCGTACATAAGATAAATGGAATTTTAGATGAAAATCCAGTTGAACTAATCATTAAAAAATTTACAATTAGAAGATCATTTATAGCATCTGAATGCATATTTTTTTATAAGCCATAAGTAAAGAAAGACAAGAACATGATTTAATATGCGACGAAAAAAAATGTAAAACTGATGTAACTCACATTTAGATATAAATATTGCACTACTAACTGCAGTTAGCACGAATACAAAAAATATAAAAAAATGAAACATAGAAAAATGCTTCTGTTAAAATTGAACTGTCCATACAGATAACAAAATCAGAGATGCAACTGATCAATAAAAAATTGATTGTGAAGTACTTGAAAAGGCAATTTGAAACACACTTTAAAATGTAGGAAGATTTATTTGCTGAGGTTAAAGTATTCTCAAATCGATTTGAAAAGAAAATAAAGCCAAGGAATAAGAATTGAAGCAGAGACAATCGTCAGTAAAGTAAATGCAATTTGTTTGAGCGAGTGAATGTTGCATAATCAATAGAAATGACAGTTGTAATTGCTATATTTGACTTTCACACAGCAGTCATTAATAAACAAGCGGAAGTTTGAGCATTATCATCAAAAGAAAACCTAAAATACAATCAGAAAATCACCTATAACTTGAATAGAGTAGTCCGTATGATATCAAGTTCCATTAAGCTGGCTATAAATTATGTCTATACTCACATCAACAGATGGGTTAATAACCATACTGAAGGAAAAGAATTGATTTTCATTGCTTACCGTCCATTTAGTCTTTCAGACAAGAAAATAAAACCAAACTTATTTTAAAAAAATAAAAATATACTTTTTTCCATAACCAGTAGAATTAATGCAAATGAAACAATAAGCAGTTATTATGTTAGAATTAAGCTAACACGTCACAAAAACATAATTCCATCCTACTCGTGCATAACTGTTATTTCTGCATTCGCAAGTTGAAATTGAAAAAGGGAAGAGCGATGGTAAGAACTGAAATAAAAAACGACTGCTGAGATTTATATGGCAATGACGAAGCTAGGACCAGCAGCTCCTCTAAAAATCGCGATTTTCCAAATCGCATAATTCCAAATCCAAAACTCTCGAAGCCTGAGTATTTCTCAGATGATTTGACAGTGATTGGTGTTCATTCGCAAATGCGGTGGTAATTTGGCTATTTGATGGCCGCAAGACCAATTTTTCGTTTTTGGATATCAGTTCATCGTCAGCGATCGTTGCAACAGTGATATGTTGAGGCCCAGTTCCGAAAAATGTCCGTTTACAATCGGGTGTCATCTTGTACGGATAACCGCTGGTTCGTTGCTGGGGTTGTAGACTTGTTGTTGATGTTAACAGACTGGGTTCAAGTTCATTACTATCTAGAGTGGTATCAAGAGAAAGACAATGCTTCCCAACAGGACAATGCAGTGATTTTACATCGCCATTACTATCAATTTTTCTTGTTTCTCCCCTATTTCCTATGCAATCAATTCTATTAGTAGCCCAAATTGAAACATTTTCGATCATATTTTGGAGATATTGCTGTTGATGATGATCGGAGTGCCTACCACAGTTGGAGCTAACGTGGTCGACTGCTGCAATGGTACTCATCGAATAACTTCCAGCACATCGGGCAGCCATAATCGAATAGGTACTGGGCGGTGGTACTGGCCAATCGTGTACATCTAAAAGAAAAAATAAGCCAGACAGAAGAACAACGTTCCAAAATATAAAACGTTCAGAAAATCAAGTTAAATAGAAGAATATCCATTAAAAAATTGTGGTAGAAAATCCCAAAAGCATTTGCAAACAAAATCCCCGTAAATTGGTGCAGGAAATTATCTACTGATGCAGTAAGTGAGCAAATCCAACCAACCATAAGTTTTCTTAATAAGGCTTACAATGATTATCAATAACCTGATCGAAATATCCCATGAAGAAAAAATCGATGATTTTTTTATGAAATGGGTAAATTTAGTAGTGTATGACTGTCACATTTTTAGAAAACCTATTTAAATCCAAAAGTACCAAAAGTACACAGTTATGTACTTAATGCGTTAACAAGCAAGACGTCAATGTCAATTGGTGTTAAATCAATTTAAATGCAAGCCTTGAAGTTTAGCAATTAAGTGTTGAAGATACTGGTAATTCTAACACGCAAACGCTTCAGAACACCATGTAAAGAAAACTAATGGAAAAAAAATTAAAGCAAATCCAATACAGGTTAAAAAAAATCCAAATAAATCTCTTAAATGTTCCATCACACTTTTTTATAAGAATAATGAAGATATGATATGGCCATCTTTTTGGCTAATTTAAGCTTCTTCGTTATAGAAAGGCTTCTTTTAGATATTTTAGTTAGATCATTTTTATATCTTATCTCTAAGAATAGAATAAATCGCATACGACAATCATGACCATCCCTCCCTTCTCTTCGCATCCATACTCATGATACAGAGAACTTACAAAACTAGCGTCAAACTTACTATTACATAGATGAATAATTTGCCTGTTGTTAGCAATAGTTGCTTACCATAAAAGGAACCACATTTAATTCCGAATAGAGAATTTCTCTTTATCTCGAAATCAGTTTTGGTTTGATCTAACAGTCTTGAATGTTATCAAGATGTTTCTGAACTTTTAAATGGAAGATAATTCCATCAACTCAAAAAAAAAATTGAATTTTTAATTGATAATCAAAAAAATCTTTTAGTAATAAAACAATATCTTCCCATTTAAAACGCTAAGCTGACGAAGCTAAAATAACTTACTAGCTGGTGTAACGAACCGCAGTCGCGAATCATTTTCATCAAGTCGTAATGTTCTTCCAGTTATACGAGCGTAAAATTCGTAACTTTCTTGTGGAAATAGATTTGCATAACCAAAATTTTCAATAATTCTTGAGATGATCTCAGATGCAATTTTGAATCGTATCACGTCTTCTATCTTCGCCTTAAAAAAATGCGCAAATTATTTCGCAAATTCAAAAGCAGAATTCGTTAAAGTAACTGATAAGAAGATGTAATTTGTAAGAATTTCACTTTCGCAAGATAGCAACGCAGCTGCATTTCTACTATCATTAAAAAAAACATTCCAATGAATAACACTATTCCTGTTAAGAGGAGAATTATAATGCAACATAAGATTTGGAATCTAACACAATCAATATAATAATAAATATGTCCATCCACATTACGGCTTCCAATTACCTGTATATAACATCGGAAGCCATAAAAGAAAAAAAAACATACGAACCCGCTGCCCGTCATGAATACATGAATGAAAAAGTGAGGGCGCTACAGAAATTCCAAGAGCTTCCGTTGTCATCCTTGAACCAAATGAATCGGCTGATTCTGAGATCATATAAAAAGTGCCAAAAAGCAGTACAAGTAAATGTTGCGATGGAGTCGGTAAACTGCTTAATACTCTAAAATTGCTATTCACTTTTTTCACTTTAATAACCGGATTTCAACATAGGAAAAATGGAAAAGAAGCATACTTCTACAAAGATTACAATGACAGAAAAACTGAATATCAGTTAATGGCAAGAAATATATTTTGTAAGCAAACTAGTTGATTCTGCAATAATCCGACAGTGACAACCCTCTCAAAGTGAAAGAACAATCAATTTTTTGGTAAAATAAGGCAAGACAAACTTAAAAAACATTCCATGAAAAAATAAGCGATCAGTAAACGTCACACAGATTACTCAATATTAAATAAAACTCACCGACAAAACGACTGTCTCTGCATTTCTAGATCTGATGATACATTATACAAATCAAAAAGTTTCTGCTCATTTTCGAGACCAAATATGCCACCAGGCAATTTCGATAAAAACTTCTAAAACACAAAAACTGAAAAGAATTAGGAAAAAAGACATATTCAACAATATAAAAAAGTGATTAATCAAGCAGCTTATTGAATAAGTTCAAGTAGCTTATTGAAGCTTACAGCTCATATCAAGCAGTCATAATTCTGTATGTTCCTCTTACACAGAATTAAAATGTATTCTGAATATATCCATAACTGAATCCAGATCTATGTCTATTATACGAACTCTAGATGAATTTATTTTTGAATTTATTTTGAACAGTTTCGGCCAAAACGTGATAAACTCACAAAACCAGAAGGGTAAAGGAGAAGCAAAGCCTGTAATAAAGACACTACAAGTACAGCCGCCAATAAAACGGCAGCTATTGACCTCGTGAACACTGATAAACAACAAGCACTGATATTAAGCAGCAATATAAAAGAATCGAAGAAATGAATCTTTTATAAATAGCACAAAAAATACTGTAGTTCACCTTAATAACAGATGCAGCAGTATAAACACTAAAATTAGCAATATTTACAAGTCTTCCGTGTTGCATGATATGTGAAAGCTTTCGTACTTGAGCTTGATTACCCGGTGCACGCCAGATATCCTTTTTAGCAGGGCCATCTTTATGTACTTTTAGCAGGAGTACCTGTAAAAGAAACTTAGGTGAAAAATTTTATTACTTAATCATTGAATAATAGGTGGCACACAGAAGTTCCTCTTATAGATGTTGACGACAAAAAAGGAGTTCAAAATCTTGAACAGCAAAAAATAAACCGCTGAAATACGAAAAGATCTAGTAATTTCTTTCTAATTCCGCCAAAATATATTTTCTGGCAAGTTTCACTAATGATATTCAAATGCAATAGACATATCCCAGTAAATGATTAAGGAGCCCTTGAGTAAGTTAACAACTCAATAGGAATAAATAAATTGACCCCCAATTCACTGAACATACCCTGAAACAAAAGCTGCAAAAATGAAATTTAATATTACTTACTAATAAAGTAGCGGGTATATCATGAACGAAGGCTTCCTCGATTGGGACTCCAAACTTGACTCTGAAACAATTTAAATCCGGTGAAGTACTGTAAATTAGGAATTAGTAAATATTTTCTTAAGTGAATATTCTCCGAATTTATTCGTAGAGAAATAAAAAATGATGACGATAAAAAACTGAGAGTTGTTTCTGAACGAATGCTACCGCTATCGAAAATTTAAACAGTTTATTTGCAAACCTTTATCACCCTCAAAATGTGAATAAAATAATGTTTTTAATCGTTTTAGATCATAAACATCAAAGTTGAGCAGTAACAATTTAAGAAATGAAAAAAATTTGGAGTTTGTTTTTCGGATTTTTAGCAGGGGAAAAAGAAAATGTAGAAAACTAAAGTAAAATGGTCATAATTTTGTTTCCTACATTGAATGATATAATTACCCTTGTTCTTTTGAATGATGCATATTCAACTTACAGCTTCTTAATAAATAACTCATTAGCACTATAAAGTTGTGTAAAAATTGATAGAAAATACTCTAACAACTAACAAATTCTAGGAAAACGAACAAAACTGACTTTTCAATTCGTCCTCGATACCTATGTTGCGGATCATTGTTATTGCCACAAATGACCATTGTGTAACCCAGTGTAGCCACAGTCATACCGCTTTCCTCCGCTTCTTTGCGGTATGTTACTAGTATCAGTTCTTCTGTTTCCCAGACCTGTCTTTCGATGTGCCAATGCAATCTCGTCACCACACGCAACAGTTACAATCTTTATCTTTCTATATTTCTAAGAGTAACAGCGCTAGCGCACTTATAATAAAAAATGCTTGCTTTAATATAATATCCTTCTCTTTATTTTGATATCAGATCAATCAGTTCACTAAAGTAGTAAAACAATCGGCGGTATGAAATTCGCTGATGGTATTCAAATCAAATCAGCGAATGATAGAACACCATTCAATAGAATATAAATACAGACAATAAGCAATGAAAATGCTGTTTTCGAGTAATAATATGTTATTGCCAACCTCCCCTTATTCGAATATCTGAAATTTGATCAGTAAAATTTAAATTTTATGCAAATAAGATAGACTGAGAAAATGATGGGTAATGCAAACAATGGAGATAAAATCGCGCTGAACGAAAAGATAAAATTCCCGGTTTATCAAGCATAATGATATATTTAATCACAAACTGCTAAATACTCTTGTGAGTAAAAAGATATTACATAAATCAAAGATATCCCAATGAACAAACATTACAGAAATATTTAATATGTCATTTAAAGCAGCAAAAACGCGAAAATTATCAACAAATGTAAATTATGCAATTCCCAGTTGTGCAAATTTCTGTAGAATATACGTGATATTAACATATAACACTATAGATTTTATTATTTTTTTAATGCATATTTCACAATATTTCATTATATTACCCCTTTAATATAGAAATAGTAGCATCAATTAAACAACTAATTACCATATACTTACTTTCTTGAATCACAAAAAATTGTACTACACTTTTATCTACTAGTGAATAATATATAACATTATTACACCAGACTTATTATTCCATAAACTATACTTCCAACCGAAATTAAAGTTACTAATAATTATTAATACATCTTCTCCGTATGTCGTATATGAATTTTAGAGAGTAAATTGTTCAGATTCGATGGGGGTATTGAACGATTATTAAGTAACTGCAATGTTTTTACTGTAGCGACGGGTTGATGCAGTATTGTTGGTGTTGATTAATTAGCCGTTATATGCAGTTTCTAAAAAGTCATCTGACTTTATTGAACCAGATGCACTGGTCATCACAGATGGACATGCTACACGATGAGAATGTATTAATTGCACTTTTATACATGGTAATACTTTTCTTAATTGCACTTGTATATACGACAAAATATTATTTATAAATATAAATATAGAAAGGCCAATAAATCTTCCCCTCTGATTTTTTCATTCTCACTTCATCAACCGTAGAAATAACCAATAATAAAACCATATAGGATAATTGTATGAAATGAAATGAAATAAAATTGAAACCTATTCATGAATTGTAAAGGATTACAAAGGTAAAGAAAGAGTAAGTCTGTTAGCTTAGAACTATTTTTATAAATAATGGATGACTTTTACAGATTACGCTTAGTAATGCGCATCTATTCCCATATTTCTCAACAAATAGGTTCATTTATTTCTTTCACTTACTCAATATTAGAATTGATATTTGCAGAATATAAGTAAATAATTGATGAAGTTATGAATATGGATAATGCATTAATCAAAGAGAGAGGAAGAGAGAAGAGAAGGGAAAATTTATTGACACTAATTGACATTATTTTACACTAATTGACATTATTTTATTGACATCCGAACATGTATAATGCCTAAATTTTTCTTTTTTGGTGTTTCAAGAACACATAGCAATTAAAGTCTTTGATGATTAGCGTAAACCTTCTTTCAGGCACTATGTTTCACTATTTCAATTTCATTCTGACAATCAGTACTAATTATAACTAAAAATGATACAAATAATGGTTATAATGAGGATAATTGTCGAGTAGAAAAGTAATGATAGCTATAGTGACAGTTATCAATAATGATAATAGAGTGATAGCGATGATAACGATAACGAAAAGGACCATCTTTTCACTCAACAGTGATCCTCGTCATCAACGATGAGATTAAAAGGAAGTGCATAATTTTTTGCATATCTTATCCAATATTTTATAAATGCGTAAATTGAGCTTATGATCTACGAAGAACCGATAATTTTACAATATTAAAATAAATGAAAAAATTTAAACCAAATCGACACAGTTTCATGTATTTTCGAAGTTCTATTTCTTCTGTTTTGAAATTACTGCATGAATGAAGGTTCAGTTGAATTCAACAGAAGGCATTTTGACAAGTAAAAAGAAAATAATGAATAGTGATAACAATATTTAACAAAAGAATGATAATAGTGATAACAATAAGTGGTTTTGGAAGCAATAACACTATTAATGATAGATAATAGATAGAGTAAATAATGATAGAGTAAATAGATATATTCTGTTTACCTCTTATTTTTCTCGATGATCATAATACTAATGTTAAATGATGACATACAGAATATGTTATCTTGATTAAAAGATTTAAAAGTTATTAAAAGAAATGTGAAAGATGATGAAAAGGATAGATATTTCAAAACTATTATAAAATCGAGGGTGGGAAATAATGATTGAACAAATTGAATTCAATTCATTTTTTAGAATTGAACATTATGCTGCCTTATATAACAAAAAAGATTTAAACGATTTGAAGTTATAATTTTAATTAATTTACTTTTTCATATTAGCTATTAACTTTTCTTTCTGTATAATAAGCTAAAATTTCATAGTTGCAGGAATAATAAGTAATAATGCTAATAACAATACTAATGATGAATAATAATAATATCAATAAGTGACAGTAATGAATAATAATAACAGTGATAAAATAATAATTAATAAATAATAATTAATAAATAATAAGTAATAAATAATAATAAATGATAATAAAAATAACAATGAAAATCAAAACAATGATTTTGAGCAGCGAATAACTATGATATGAAGAAGAAAAGATTGATGCAAATTTTACGAAAATCGGAATCGAGATATTTTTGTTAAAGTCTTTAAATTAGAAGTCTTAAGTTACAGGTAAAAATCTATGTCAGATATATATTGAAAGTTTTTTATGACGACAAATACTTCATTTCAAAATATCATTTGATAGTTTTGATCAATTCATTTATGAAATGCTTAAACATAATCTTTTCAGAAAGTTTATATAATATTTCTGGAAGATGCAAAAATATTCATGCGTATTAATCAATTACTTTCAATCATCAAAAATTTGTGAAAAACTTTTTGTGATAATTTTAAATAAAGATTAATCATCTTGAAGAAATGATAAGATAGAATAATTAATTAATGTCATCAAATATTGACTAAAATTTACTTAAAAATAATAGCTATGTTATTTTTCGCAATTTTAAATAAATGAAGTCAGCACGATAAAAGTTAAGCTAAATGATTCATTAAATTAAATAAGTACGGAGTAATGAGTGATAAGATAGAAATAGTCACTAATATCATCAGTTAAATTATATAATGCTACAGAGAGATATTTTAATCCGATAGTGATAAGAAGGAATAAAATGTAATTGAGAATTTATACGTGAAAATTCCTTCCAAGTCATTTTATGAATAATATATTGATGACGAATAATTTGATAAGGAAATAAAATTACGATATTCTTGTTATCAATGATTTCTTCTGATCGATAAACGGACAATTTTTAAGCACTAGAAAATTGCTAAGAATTATGGAATAAATTCGAATAGTGCATTTAGTTAGCGGAAATAGAAATAAAGAATTTCAATTAATTTTATTTCAATCAAAGTCTATTTTTACAACTCTTCAATTTCTAAATCCTGAATAAAATTAAAATTTGCTAAAGGGATAGCATGAATGAAATAAATGAAACCTAAGCTTTATGCAGGCTTTTTCATAAAAAAAAAATGAATTCAATGAAAAGGAAACGAATTATTTCTTCATCTGGCAACAACGATTACAGACAGACACTCTAACAATTCTTTTTTTAAATAAAATTTAAAATTCAAAATTTCATTATTTATTAAAATAAAAAGTTCCATTTTTCTTTGCACGAATGGATAAATGAATTTTTGCAGAAAATTATTTTGCAAAAAATGAAAAGCAAAATTTATTCATACATTTCGTAAAAACTTCAAACATTCTTCTCATTCACAAAAATACCAATTCATTAAACAATAGGAAATGATAATAATTGAAAAGGTTAAAGGTTAGCCAAAAGTATGTTTTTGATAGAAAAATAAAAATTTGCTTGAATTATAAAATTTTTTAATTTAAAAATTGCTGATGTAAATTTTAGAGATTTGCGAAGGGAAAATGATAGATACGCCTAAAATTGCTCTATCTGCCTTTGAAGGAAAAATGGTTAAAATGGTTAGGAGAAATTTTAGGTGGTAAGATAAATAGGAGAAATTTGAAATCCGGAAAGCGGATACAATCATCAAATGGTTAATCTATAACAATTTTTAATCATACCATTCATTTTGCATAGATAGAAGGAAAAAAAGTAAATTACGAAAAAGGAAATTGTATATCCATTCTTGCAATGATGGATGGATGAAATTGCCTTCCATATGATAGATTTAAAATTTTAAATTTACGCAAAAATGTCACTATAAAATCTATTCTTGTTTTTCGTGCCAAATTAAGAAGAAAACGAGAAAGAGAGAGAGAGAGAGAGGAAGGGAAAGAAAGAAAGAAAGAAAGAAAGAAATTTCAATTTGTTGATGAACTGAAAATTTTCTCTCAATCGGATATTTCGTATTTTAATAGTTTCTTTTATTATAAAATTCGACAACAACAGCTAAAATTGCAGGTCACTGAATTGATTATTGATGACATTTTATGGAAACTTACAAATAATCATGAAAATTACGAATGAATAACGAAAGAGAGAGAGGGAGAGAGAGAGAGAGAGAGAGAGGGGGAGAGAGGTATTCATCTATATGTCATTGGTGAATTATATATATATATATATATATATAAACTCACTAAATGACCTCGTTGCACTTATGAAGGGAGAGGATATTGATAATAATGATAATTGTCACAACATTTATATGCATGTATATGTGTATCTGTATTGTGAACACCTGGATATATGTGTATGCAAAGTAATGGATTAGTAATGTGAAAAGGAGAAAATTCAAATATAAAATATATTACCAATTAAATCTAAAATATAAAAGGTAATTTTACCTGTATGATTCATAAATGATTTTAATTTTTCTTTTTTTATTGAAATTGTTTACGTTAGAAAAAAATTAATTAAAAAATTAAATATTATAAAAAAACAATAGTATACATTGAATGTATTGAAATAAATTTTTTAAATCATTAATTTCGAAATTAAAAGCATTTGAATTAAAAATTTTAATTGAAATTAATAAATTAATTGAAATTAAGAGTATTTAATAATAGCATATTTGTGTAAGTGTAAAATTATAATAAAATAAATTCAAAATTATAATTTCAATTAAAAAATTTTAATTCAAATTTGAATTTGAAATTTAAATTAATAATTTGAAACGAAGAGTTAGTAGTTAGTTGAATGGTAATTTTGAATGAGAATGAAAATTTACATTTTTGAATTCATCGATATGATCATATGCAAATGGCTAAATTGAAAATGTTAAATGAAATTATCTAATCAAATGCTTGCAACATTCTTATTTACACTTAAATCCATACATTTTATTTAAGCACTTAAACCCATATTTTCTTTTTGATTCTTTGAAATAAATTTTTTCTTTAGGAAATTATTAATTATCAATGTTATCAGTGTTTTCGTTATCAATGATCGCTTACTGTTGCAGCGGGTTTGTTTGTAACAGTAAACGCAAACAAACCGTTGCAATAGTAAGCAATCACTGATAACGAAAACAATTGATTACATTGATAATTAATAATTTATTAATATTAAACGAACGATAAAAATCTTCCAAGAAACAAAAAAAAAATAGTTTCTCATCATATTTTATCTATTCATTTGTCTTTACTGATTAAATAAGTAAATTAAAAGTGAATGTTATAAGAATTGAATAAAATATCAAATTAATTTAATCTGATTAAAATTAATTGGTTTCCATAAAGGTGAAACATTGTCATTGTCATTGTCATTATCATTTTGATTGTCATAAATGATTATATTTCGCTCCTCTCAATTTATCTTCCGAACATATTATATAATAATACCATCTCATTAATTAGGTTTATTTAAGTTATGTTTATTTAAGATAAATTAAGGCTTATTTAAGCCTAAATTAGTAAGATAGTATTATTATAATATCTTCTGGATGATAAATTCAAAAGAAATCCCTAAAATTGATTTTTGTTGTAATTATCAATGTTTTCTTTATCCGCGATCGCTTACACTATCGCATGGATATATTTCGAAAGAATATTTTCTTTATCCTATTTCAGAAATTTAAAAGATTTCTACGATACAATTAAGAAACAATCTATCGTTTTCCCTTTCATTCTATTTTTCTCATCCTTAACAAAATTTATTTCATAAAATTTTATCTTATCAAACATGAAAATATACTTTTTACTTTATGATATAGGATGAACTTTCAACTTTAATGATAAAATGAAAAGCTTCCTTGTATATATGCGTGTACCGTTAACAACGTGTAAAGATTCACGGAAATCTGATCAACATATAATATTAAAATTTCGCTGCAAAAATTAACATTACATACGTTATGTAATTTGAAATAAACTAAAAAATCAGCAATTTAATAATTATGCAATTTTTCAATTAATTAATTACAATTAATTTGGAAACAAATAAGTTGACATAAAAGGCAATCGCTTATATAAATTTGTAAATCAATTTTAGTCTAACTAAAATTTCACTAATAATTTAATTAATGAATGATAAAAATGAATTGATAATTTTTTCCAAAATGATTTGATAAATTTGAATGAACGGAAAAAAGAAAGAGAAATGAATTAATTTAAATGGTTAAATTAGCAATAGCAATAGCTGGTAATAAAAAAAGGAATCGAACACTTTAAATGGCAAATTTTACAACTATGCTATTTGTAATAGTTTTAAATTTAATCCTTCTTTTTCATTTTCTCTTTTTTTTGAAGACAAAAAAGATTTTGAAAATTAATAGAATTGTTGAAAGTATCGTCGAAACAGCTTTGCAGTAGTACGAACCAGATGGTATACATACAAAGTGGTAGATATGAATTATGCAGCTAGAATATTAGCGCAACAATCACAACAGCTAATAATATCGGAAGGAAAAAAAGAAAATTGAAGATTAAAAATGTAAATAGCTCAATGCTTAATTATTTAGTTGTAATAAGTTCAAAATCAAACTTACTTCGTTGTAATGAATTCAAAATCAAGCTTACTTTGTTGCAATAAGTTCCAAATCAAACTTACTTTGTTGTAATAAGTTCCAAATCAGACTTACTTAATTGTAATGAATTCAAAATCAAACTTACTTCGTTGTAATGAATTCAAAATCAGACTTACTAAATTGTAATGAATTCAAAATCATATTGTATAATGATCTTTCTTTCCAAATAATTACTTTCCAAATTATATAATTGATTATATCAAATAATTATTGATTGTATTTGAAAAGATAAATGTACAAGCCAATATAAATAATTAAATTTAAACAAAAGAAAAAAAGGAAACAAAAAGGAAATGTGAATTTCTCATTTGAAAATAAAATTGAAGTTATAAAGTTACAAATTAGCAATACTCTTTTTTCGGCCTTATCAAATTAAATATAAATGAATGAATGAATAATAAGGCATTATCTTTAAAGGGACGAAAACTTATTTCAAAAGCCTTAGGCAAAATTACTGATTTATTAGACATAACGAAAATAGTATATAAAATAAAATTAATTATTTCTGCTTTTTATTATAGGCTTAGTTTGGAAATGATTAAAATAAGAGATTAAGCTTGTTGCTTAATCAATGATTAAATTGCCAGCAAATAAGATGAAATTTTCGATGAAATTTTTTAAATGATAAAAATCGTATAAAATAATAAATTTTTCTTTTTAAACGATAATAGTTATCTGATTTATAATCATTCAATAAACAACCGATAGATATTAGCAGTGAATGTATTGGGATTATTTGCTATGACTATTCCGTTATTCAAACATTGCAGTATATCGCTTAGTTGTAGAAATGTGCACGGATCCGAAATTCTGCAAAATTTTTATTACAATATAATTATAATAATCATAGATATTAATAGTGAATCAACAGATATGATTTCACAACAAAAAATGCTTAGTTTAATGTATTAATTAATTTTAACTTAAAATATTCATTAAATAATTATTGCAAACTAAGAAAATACTTTATTAATTTATTTTCTTAAGCTTAGAAATTAAAGTTCTAAACAATTAATTTGCAATCGCATTTATGACAATAACTGATTTATTGTTTAATTGATTTACAATTGCATGCAGCTAGTTTATTAGTAAAATGTAGTGCATTTATCGCATTACTCAGCATGATGAAATAGGCCTACTAATGCATGAGATTTTTAAAGTACTTTCTTCGTTAGGCCTTTCGTTTCGTTTCATTCATCTTTTCCTTCTTTTTTTACTTCAAAACTCAATTTTCATGATGCTAATGTGCTTATTTTACATTCTACAAGTGAATGATGAATCAACAGATACGATTTCACTTCAGCGCTAATAGACAAGAAGATAAAAAATTCGAAAAAGTTTGTTTACCAAAAAAAAAAAATTGAACTTTGACATTCTTCAATTTCATTCCGTAGGTAAAAGAAATAAAATACACGAAGCAAAATAAATTTTATAATAACAGGTAAAAATATATTCATTTCAATTTTCAACAATTGAAATTTACATTTAACACAAATATTACGAAAAACATTTGACAATTTTAAAATAGGAAATTTAGTAAAACTATTATTTACATTTCTGAAATTTGCAAATTTGTAATTATTTTTCAATTTTGTCAATATTTTACAAGCTTAAATTTCAACAATGAAAATGCAAAAATATAATGATAGCATTATTTTCTCCTCTGTTCTATTTTTTGCTAAAACAATGATAATAATGTATTTAAGTGAAATTGATGATGAAAATCGAAGTTAATTTAAAAATTAAATTTTTTAAATGATAACAAAAGAATTATCAAAGTTAGTGTTGATAAACGTTAGAGAAATTTTTAATACAACTAGAAAATTAAAAATGGTATTTTAATCGAATTTCCAATGAAAATATATAAAACAGAGATGTGAACGAAATTGGTAGGCAACAATATCCATTCCAAAGATTTGTTTCCTTTTTTAGGAACATATATGATCGATTAAAAAAAAGCGAAAAAGAATATCAGCCAATTAAGCCAATTATTCAAAACAATAATTTTCAATCGTTAACAAATTCGACTATTTTAGCTTATTCATATTGAAATTTTATTTATTTTTTTAAATTAGCAATTCTTTCGTTTAATGAATTCAACGAAAAAAAATTCAACAAAAAATAAGTTGCACGTAGCAAAAATGAATTAAATTTTATAATTTGCAAGTAATTTCTGCAAATTACTGCAAAAGAAAGGTTGCAATAAAATATATTATTATATACAGATCAATCAATCAATCAATATTTATATATACAAATGTGTAAATATAAATATTTACATATATATTTATATTTATATTTATTTATTCAATCAAATTATTGTCAATATTATTTATAAAATTTCAAATATTTACAAATTCCTATAAAAATTGATGAAATTTTTTTTATAAATAATTTTAAAATTTGAAAATATAGCGAAATTTAAAGAATTTAAAATAAATTAATGAAGAAAAGTAAACAAAACAAAAGACATAATTAAATATCGCTTAACTTTAAAACTTAAATTTATTAAATATAACGAATAAATAAACAATGATTATTTTATTTTAAATTATATAAAGCATCATAGGATATTTTTAAAAATTTTAAAACTAATTTTAGAATAAATTTATGGAAAACAAAAGTAAACAAAATAAAGGGCATAATTAAATATCGCTTAACTTTAAAATTTAAATTTATTATTAATTACAACAAATAAATAAACAATAATGAAAAAGCTTTTTTTTTTTATTTTAAATTATATAAAGCATCATCGGATATTTTATATGAAAATATTTTCTATGCATTAAATTTTTTCATCTGACAAAATTACTTCGATGTGAAAAAGAGTGAAAGAGAAAGATTTAATCATTTAAAAGTAAAATTATTGCATCGCTCTGACGTCAATATATCCTTCAGTTGTTGTTTATGTAAACATAAATCTATCTATCTATCTATCTATCTATCCATCTATCTATCTATCCGTCTATCTATCCATCTAAACTGTCTGCTAATGAAAATGGAAAAAGAAATTTGTGCAATTTTACGAATTGCAGAAAATCCTTTTGAAAAAAAAAGAGAAAGGAAAAGAAAAATGAAAAGAGGAAAAAAGAAAAATCGAATTATGTTTGAAAATGCAATTACGCAAAGCTGGCAACAGATGAGCATTAGTAAGAGCTTAAAACTTCGAAGTTTAATTTTGTTTGATTAAAAGAAAAAAAAAACGATGACTATCAAAAATATTTTAAAATAATTTCAGTATTTTCAAATTATATCAATTGAAATAAAATATTATTTCATATAAATATATTTTCATTTTCAAATTTAAATTTTTTAGATAACTTTGATGGAAAAAATTAAATTTAAATTTAATGAATTATTATGATTAATTATTGAAAGGAAATTATTTCATTTATTTTTAGTCTACTTTTTTAATTACAAAATATTCTCATATCATGTAAATTTTGATATCATAAATGATAAATGATAATGTCTTCAAATGAGTTTATTTTTCTAATTACAAAATATTCTCATATCATGTAAATTTTGATATCATAAATAATTAAAGATAATTAATATCTCCAAATGAATGATTGAAATTTTTTTTATTGAATATTTGAATGATTCGAATAAAATTGAAATTTTATTAACAAAATTTTTTCCTTAGTTTTTCATATCCTTTTTAAAAAATTCGAGTGATAGTTTAAAAAGAAAAAACTTTGATTATATCAATTAACAAAATAATCAAAACCATTTTTTTACATGATAATGATAGTTTGAAAAAAATTTGCTTCATCTCGGCTAAATGAAATTGTGATCTGATAGAGCGAATAGAAAAACATCATAAGATTGGTTCATTTATTGCACTTTGAAAGTTGCACCATTCATTTATCACTTTGCACAAATCATTGATCACTTTGCACCATTCATTTATCACTTTGCACAAATCATTCATCATTTTATACCAATTAATTTATCATTTCAAATTTCAAAAAAATTGAATAATTATTAAAATTAGGACTTGAACAAAAAAAAGTTTCATAACAAAGTAAATGTGAAAAAGATAAGAGAGTTCATTGTTGTTAGGATTTCATTCCTTCGATCAACTCTCAGAATTCAGAATTTACATAAATATCATTTTTCAATACTTGATTATTTTAGGAATTCCTATTATAATCTTTGCTATCCTATTTTATCTCTTTTAGCATAGATTTTATTTTCATATCATCTATCATCAGTTATCATCCTTAGATAATAGTTGATGATAAGGATGATAGATGATATGAATTTTCTTTTTGATAAATTTAAAAGAAATTTTTCAATTTTTATTATTTAAAAAATAATTGGGACAGATTCTTTTCTTTCTCCCATAAATTTCGATGAAAGATATTTGAATTTTATATTTCGAATTTAATCCAATTTCTTTGGCTTTCTCTCTCTCTCTCTCTCTCTCTCTCTTTCTCTTTCTCATTTTGCTGTAAGCATGTAAATCATCCATAAGAAATCAATCTCATCTTTTTATTTTCGACGATCATCATCATCGTATTTTTGAGAGTATAAAGATAAAAAGAAATAATTTTGGAATGATCAAATCTGAAATTACATCTAAAACTTTAGACCAATAGCATAGCATTGAAAGCTATCAGATAGACTAATAAAATGAATTTAGCCAAGATATACTTAAAAATATACTGTTAAATTTAACATTTTATAGCTTTTCATGGCATTCATCTCAAATAATCATAGAAATAGCGCTAAGATTGATTTTAAAAATTTTATAATCGTAAGATTAAAATTTTTCATTCACTATTTATTATCGAATACTGAATTTTATATCACTTTTCTAACTTCGTCAAAAAAAGAATCAATCAAAGCGAATATTTTCTAGCATACACAACTATGTGCTAGAAAATATTAGCTTTGAATTAGTTACATTACCATCACTACTATTACTATCACTGTATGCCAGTAGTCTTTTTCACTTTTCCTATCAATTTTTATCAAAATTTAAGCAACAAGTAGGAAGACTATGAAAAATACAATTGAAGATACAGAACTATAAAAAAAAACATAAAAGGTAAAAGTTTGTGATCGATAATTGCTAGAGGTTAATCTCTTCTAATTTAACAAACATTAAAATGAATAGATTTAAATTATTCTTATAATTATGAACGGATTAAAAGTGAGCACACACACATATATTATATATATAAACAGACCTATCTATACATATAAAAAAACAGATTTATAGACAGCTAAATAGTTGAAAAAATTTCTTTGTTCGATTAATTTTCTTTGAAGAAAAAGCGAAAAGTAAGTGGAGAATTTTTTAAAATTTAAATTTGAAAATAATTTAAAAAAAAAAACGATATATCAAAAGAAGAATGAGAGGAAAATATATTACCTTTCGATAATTACCTTTTTAAATTTAATAATTTACCGTATATTTTTATTTTGTGAAATTATCAATTGAAATTTTACTACGGTAATTATTAATTTTTTACGTTTGAAAATTTCATATAATTAAACTAATTGATTTCTTTATAAATTTAACTAACTTTTTTTTCATTTATTACTTTTTAAAAAATTGTGAATTATTTTTTTAAAAAAAGAATAAATAATTTAAAAGAGAGAGAGAGGAAGAGAGAGGGAGAAATGATTATTGCATGATTTTGTTGGATGAGATAAAGACAGCCAGCTTGCTGACTGGTAAATAATTTCTTTCATTTCCGGGCACATTTCAAATTTATTGACTATTTTGTTATGTGAGTTGAAAAAGAAATTTTCAAATTATTATATATACACAAAGGGGAAAAAGAGAGAGAGAGAGAGAGGGAAAAAGATGTTAAAGAAAAAATTTTAAAAAAGAAAAGAAAACTTTATAGAAATAGATAGAACTTATTAACTCATCAAAATCTCGTTAAAGGTTTCCTCAAATTTTAGCAATGATATCGTACAGATGGTATCAATTGTGTAAAAATTTTAATTCCATATTTTCGACATTTATTACGACGATGATCGCTTAGAGCTGTAGGAAAATGATGAAATTTTTTTTTCGTCGAAATTTCAATCAATTTCTGCATGTAGTAAGAATATAATTAATTAGTAAAAAGTTGTGGAAAAAAAAGTTCTGGAAGTTAAAAAGTAATTAATAAATTTTAAATATTTTACTTTCTTTTTAAAAAATATAAAATTGATCGATAATATTATATTATCTTAGATAACACCAAAAATTCTTATCCTTGTCTTCTTCTTATCTTTATCATATTAACAACGATTTTCAAAAATTTCAGATTTAATTCCATTAAGAATTTACAATTCATTTCTCTATGATCGGAGTATTCAATTAAATAAAGCACAATTTGAAAATGTGTGTTGATAAATGAAAGGTGAATATATACGATTTAATAAATTATTAATTAATTATCGAATATAGTGGTATAAATATCAATGATCGAAAAGAAGTAATTAGTGACATAAGTATCAGTAATTAAAAGAAAAGAATTAATATGAAAATAGGTAGGTAATCGAAAATCGCTTACTTTAAATTTATATTACGATTATTTGATAATGAATCTCAAAATGCATAGTTATTCTAATCGAATGAAATTTATATAATACTATAAAAATCATTAAATATACATTTCCTGCAATATTAAAATAATATAAATATATCTTTTCTAAAATGGTAGTAAATCAATATTGTGAAATGATTAGTTAGAAAATTTATGCATTACAGTATTAAAAGTTTAAAATCGTAAAAATTCAATTAAAGATAATTTAGTAAGGGAAAACATTGAAAATTTCTTCGACGAATAATTATGCATTTTGAAATTTTCCATCAAATAATCAAATTATAAAATAAATGATCTATGATTAATAAGATTACCTATTGTCTATTAGTAAATGATTACCTATTAGTAAATGATTTTAGATTACCTATTTTTATATTGATTATTTCTTTTAATCACGGATATTTACGTCACTATTTGCATATTCGATAATTAATTAACTGACTTATTAAATCATATATATTCATCTTTCATTTATCAATACACATTTTCAAATTGCGCTTTAGTTAATAATACTTCAGTGGTAGAGAAATGAATTTTAAATTCTTAATGGAATTAAAAATTTTTTTGAGTGAATCTGAAATTTTTGAAAATCGTTGTTAAAATGACAACGATAAGAAGAATTTTGGTGTTAGTAAGATAACATTATATCTATCAATTATCATTGTTAAATATTTTGTTCGATAATATAATATTATCTATCAACTGTTAAATATTTTGTTAGATAATATAATATCATTTATCAGTTATCATTATTAAATATTTTGTTCGATAATATATTATCTATCAGTTATCATTGTTAAATATTTTGTTCATTATCTATCAGTTATCGTTGTTATATATTATCTATCAATTATCTTTGTTAAATATTTTGTTTGATAATATAATATTATTTATCAATTATCATTGTTAAATATTTTGTTCAATAATATATTATCTATCAGTTATCATTGTTAAATAATATAATATTATCTATCAATTATCATTGCTAAATATTTTGTTCGATAATATAATATTGTCTCTCAACAATTTTATGCGAAGAAATGTAACTATCAAAATTCTTCATTAACAATGATTAATTATAAAGTACTCATCGTTGAGCTAAGCTTTGGCCCTTAAAAGCCCATATATGTCTGTAAATGATGAACTAAAAATTGATATGATATGATATGATTATCGTATTTTATTTAAACACTAAAATAATTAGAAGATTTTAATAAAAAGAAATCTACCTCTTAACTTGAATTTTTCCACACACATTCTTTCTTACATATTTCTCTATTCCATTCAACGAAATTTACAAATAAACAAACAAATAATCAATGTTACATACTTCAATACATAATCTTCGCTATTCCATTCATTGTAATATAACGAAATTTACGAATAAACAAAACAAAACAAAACAAAACAAACAAACAATCAATGTTACATACTATAAAATAAATAATGTTGGCATCATATCAATTAGTATTTACATATTTCAAAACAAAAAAGAAAAAGAGAAATGAAAGAAAACTTTTTGTAAAACTTTTTAAATTCTCTTTAAAAAGAAAAAAAGAAAATAAAAGATAGAAAAAACTTTACTCGTTGTTTTCTTTCTTTAAGAAAGAAATGATTTGAATTCAATTTGGTTGGTTTCATTTCAACAAAAAAGAAACGATCGACTGTCAATAAAAAAAAGTTTGAAATGTGTTTGCAATATTTTCTGCAAAAGAAAAAAAGATGATGAAATCACACACACACACACACACAAAAGACATTGAAAGATAACAAATAAAATAAAATAATTTGAAAAATTAATTTATAATTAAAAAACAAACGAAATTTAAAATAATATTAGTTAAACAATAGCAGAAATATTTTCTTAAGAAAATTAAAAAAAGATGCATATTATAAATAAGATGATATTATAAATGTTAAATTATATATTATTAAAATTAATTATATTATTAAAATTAATTGAATGATCGAATTTCATTTATTTCGTATTATTTTCATTCATTGAATTATTTATTTAATAAATTCAAAAAATATAAGAAATGAAAATATTATACGAATGAATTCAAATATCATCCTATTTCTCATCCTTTAAAATTTGCATATTTTATTTTTAATTTTTCAAATTGCAGAAAAGATTTAAATTAAATATTTAAAACCGAAAATATATACGAATGAATTCAAGCGCCATCTTATTTCTCATCCTTTTAAAATTTGCATATTTCATTTTTCGTATTTCTCATTCTTTTAAAATTTGCATATTTCATTTTTCCTATTTCTCATTCTTTTAAAATTTGCATATTTCATTTTTCGTATTTCTCATTCTTTTCAAATTTGCATATTTCATTTTTCGTATTTCTCATTCTTTTAAAATTTGCATATTTCATTTTTCGTATTTCTCATTCTTTTAAAATTTGCACATTTCATTTTTCCATTTTCGGATTTTTCAAATCGCACAAAAGATTTAAATTAAATATTCAAACTATTGTTTTAGAATGTGGTAATAATAAGTATATTATTAATTTATATAATAAATTTACATAATTAAGTTTATATAATTTTATATAATTGAAATAGTTTATATAATTTTAATAATAAATATATTATTATTAATTTGGAAGAGAAGAAAAGAAGTTTGTTTGAAATTTAAAAAGCTAACTTTTAGAGAGAGAGAGACAAAAAGAAAAGATGAAAAGAATTTCTCATTTCATTTTTCCATTTCAATAAAAATTTCCATATTTTATATTTAAATTTTTGAAATACTTTTCTCTATTCCATTCTTAATTATTTATTCAAAAAAGGAATGAAATGAAATTATAAAATACTTTTCTTTTCTTTTCTTTTTTGTTAAGCAATTCCGAAAGAAATATTTAAATTTCGAATTTGCAATAATAGAAATAAACAAAAACAAAAATAAATGAAATAAACAAAAGTGAAGTAAATAAAGAATAAATAAATAAACATATGCATGAAATAAACAAAAACAAAAATAAATGAAATAAACAAAAGTGAAGTAAATAAAGAATAAATAAATAAATAAACATATGGGTAAAATAAACAAAAACATATGCAAAGTAAAAGTGTTTAGGCAAAGTAAAACTTGTTTGTTAAAAATATACATGCAAAACATATTTATTAAAAAGGGACTATTATTTTGAAAGCATTTAAAATCAAATTATCACATATTCTGTAAAAGTGATTAAATATCTCGTTTAGTATCACATTATTGCTTATCCAACTTTAATTATCATATCTTTTATATCAATAATTATCAGTAATTAGTTCAATGTCACATTATGTTACCTTATACAACTTTAATTATCATATCTTTTATGTCAACAATTAAATATCGGAATGAATGAGACATTAATGAAAATAATTTTTAATGATTTTTTAGAAGTTTGAAATTTATGAAATAAATTTAAAGGTAAACTTTTTTTGTTTAAAGAAAAATAAAGGTGAAAATACCTCATTTTTACCTTTTCTACCTTTATCATTATATTTTGGGTTGGCATTATTAATATTTCAAAGTTCTTTAACTTTGTTGCACTTAAATTTCCCTTTTCCCTATTGATTAAATTATTTATGAATTTTGCACTTACAAAGTTTCTCACCGATAAAAATTTTCAATAACTTTTATTAGTTCAAATTTTTCCATTTAATTTTTTTCTTTTAAAATTTTTTTTGAAATTATGAAATATTAGAAAGGATGAGAAATATCCGTTGACTGAAATGATTTTCCTATTATTATTCTTATGGAAAAATTTTAAATTGTAAAATTGAAAAGTTAAATTTGTGCTATTTCATTTAATGAAATAGCAATTATAAGGTTTGGAGGAAAGATAATAATTAAGGAAAATGAAAGATAGTAACTATATGATGGATGAAAGATAGCAACTATATGGAAAATGAAAGATAGTAACTATATGAAAGATGGTAAATATAGCTGAATGAAATTTCCTCTTTATTTTATTTCTACTTAAAAATAATGCAAGATAATTACAACAATAAAGATAGAACGGATATAATATTATGATAAGTTGGATTTGAAATGTTGAATGATTAGTTAGAGCTAATTTATAGTATTCTAAAATTCATCTACATAGAAATTTCATTTAGCTATAGTTTATTTTGTTGAAGAAATATTTGTTGGTTATTTGTTATTGAAACAAAAATTGAATTTATTTTGTGAAGTTAAAGTTAAGCTTAAAAATCGATTAAATTCAACTAATTTAATTTATTCTATAAAATGCAAATGATTCAACTACTGATATTATGATTTCATCCTTCCCTTTCCCGATATAAGATGCAAATGATTCAACTATTGACATTATGATTTAATCCTTCCGGATGATACTGGTGAAAATGTCAAAAAGCTGACAGCTATAATCAAATTTAATATGTGCATTCTTTTTTGGTATATATACATATACATGTATATATTTGAATAATATGCAAATTTGATTATAAATTTATTCTAACATAAAAGATTGATTGATCCATGATTGTTAACATTATTTTTTATCAACAACGTTGCAAGAGGTTGGTGGTTTATCCGGAAAATCTTAAATTTAAGCTTTAAAATGAAAATCTTTGAAAAATTACAACAAGTTGTAAGTAAATATAATATTATTCGAAAATCTTCCGGATAAGAATATCATATATATTATCAATGATAAGTTATTGATATATGAAAAAGTTATCAACTTTACATTTCATATTTTTCGTATATATTTTGAATGAAATAAATTTTAAAAATTTGCAAAATTCTATTTGTCATATTTAATTCACATAAATCATATCAAAAAATTTAAATTAGTTTCTACCTGTTGGAGGTATTTTTCATATTATCGATATTCTTAAATTTCAATGAAAAATATATGCGTGGGAAATTTTTATAAAATAAAATGACGTCAATTGACAAATTTAATTTTTGATATATTTTTTCATAGGAAAATATATTGTGATATTATTTGTCATTTCTTCTTTTGAATTTAAAAATTATGTAATTCTTTTGTTTAGTTTGTTATTTATTATTAATTCAACAAATATGCAAAATTATGTTGCAAATAAACTATGAAATTATTATTTGCATAATTTGGCGACATAATATTATTTGCAAAATGAATGAATTTAATTTGTCATTTTGATTGTTTCAACAATTTAAATAATTTTTTGTTAGTTTTAAATACTAACAAAATATGGCAACAATTTATTGGGGTGAAATTGAAGAAAATGTGGAAAATGTTTGTGGTGTTATTGATTATGATAAGCATGCATTTTTTGTAACATGCACAGAAGATGATCCAATTGATCGTGAATATACATTACATCAAATTTACGATGATAAAGCACCTGATACAGTATATTTTATAATTTTATTTTTGCTTAATTTTATTCTAAGTAGAAATGGTAAAATTAAAATGTTTACCTTTTCAGGAAGCTTTATAAGTTTCACTTCTAAAATAATTGCAACATTTTGAATTGATTTGATCATCGAACTGTTAATGATTAATTTTTGTTTATATTTATGATCGGTATTGTTTAAATAGGTTACATTATTTTGCTTAAGCGTAAATTCTTTAGTAAAGAATTTTTTAGGTAATGCATATGTTAGTTGCAAGATCTGATAAAGCATGTGATCGAAAAAATACAGCCATACATCGAACAGTCAAAATTTTGGAGATGACCAGAGGTCGCTCTGTACATTTTCCAAAAGTGATCTGCTATGGACGTTTGAAAAAGGTGAAATTTGTTGTGAGAAATTGATAAAATAATCAAAAAATATTAAAGATAAAAAGAGTTGAAATTTTCTGGAAATTTAAGATAAATTTTGATATTAAGATTAAATAATTTATGAATCAACTACTATTAGATGATATTTGGTGAAAGTGGTGATCAAGATGATGAAAGAGATCCGGAATGGATTGGACGGCCATGTGTTATTCTGGAATATCATGCATCGTTGATAGGCTCATTGTTATCATTATCACCTACTGGTACTGTTCCATTGGATCTAGCATTAGTCATTATGTTAGGATGTGTTCGGGCTCTTGCATCACTTCATCGACTCGGTTATGTTCATCGACAGGTCTCACCCTACAGGTAAATCCAATTGCAATTTCTTGCAATTGATCTAATCGATAATTGATTAAATCTATTCTGATAAGTGATTAAAACTATTTTCTGCAAAGATTCAAATGTATTAAATTTTAAATGAGTATAAATTATAGCTTTGCATTTCGTAATCCAATCTCATATAATTCGATCGAATCACGCATGTTAATTGTTGATGTAAGCTTAGCTTTACCATGGCCTTGTAAACCACGAGTATTTGTACCATTTGTTGGTACTCTTCGGTACAGCTCTGTACGAGCTCATCGAGGACGTGAACAGGTAAATTATGATATTTCAATAAGAATTATTAAAATTATATAATCGAATTAATTTTGAGGTGAAAATTAAAAAAGCGAAACATGGGAATTGGTAATACAAAAAAAGAAGAAATTGAATCGGAAAAAAACGGATTTTAAAATGATCGAAATGAAATCATAAAAGAAAATAATATTGCAGGGTCCATCAGATGATATCATCGCTTTAATTTATATGATTGCTGAAATGATCTCCGGTAAATTGCCATGGCGTTCGGTATTTGATGAAAAGCGTGTATGTAATATGAAATGTTTGTTCTATCAAAATATCGAATTTAAACGACTTCCTCGAGAAATTCGATCTCTTTACAGGTAGATATCATAGATAAGAATAATAGGCGTTACTTTGGCTATTTAGTAAATGAATTTTATTGTTCTATAAATAAAGTCTTATTAAATTCTTTTTTTCATTTAATAAATAAAGTCCTTGAAAAATGAATTTATTCTGCATGTTAAGATAAAGTTTAAAATCTAATAAATTATTTATCATTCGATGAAGAATTGAAATTCATATATTTTTCTTCCCTCACTGATAATTATTATCACATTATATATCATCCCATCTTTAGATGTTATCATAAACATTTATTACAGATTAATGTATATGACATTATCACCTTATCCAATTGATTATAAATTTATTATTGAACAAATTCAAGCAGCTTTAACACGTCGCTATCCGAATAACAAACATGAACTTCCATCATGGATTTCTCTACCAATTACTGAAGAATAATTCAATTAATCAACCAGCTATCATTCCAACCGATTATTCATTCGTCCTATTTGCTTTATAAATTATTTAGCGGAAATATTTCATAATCTTTCATAATGTGTGAAAAAATTTTGTCGTAATTTTTGCACCTTTATTTGATTCATTTTTATCATTAATTTAAATAATTTTTATCACTAATTTAATTAATTGAGTAAATACTCAATTCTTTTTAAATGATGCAAAATTTTTTTACTAAAATAGCTTTTATCATTTCTCATATATCACACATTGATTATTTTATAAATTATAAAGGGAAAAAGAAAAGCTTATCTCTTCAACAATTTCCTTATCATTATCATCGTCATTATTCACAATGAATATATAAATTATTGATTATATTTACAACTTTAAGATATATACATATTTATATATATATGTATTTGAAGTTTTGCAAATTACAAAAAATTTTAGGCATAGTGAAAAAAGTACAAATAAATAGAAATTTTGAAACAAAATTATGATTAAAATTTAAATTCATTATCGTACGCTTACTTCTACATAGATTTTTACGTCGAGAACGTAAGATGGGAAAATGTACAGTAGTGATTATCCATGATAGAATTGAGAATTTGGCACTGGGCAATGATCACAATCATTTTCACCACTCTGAAATTATGTTATTGTAAGAAATATCATATTAATCCTTCTTATTATTATTTTCGACATTGTTACAGTGAAAGATAGATCTGCTGTGATATTATGACCTGATTTTAGTATCATCGGAAGGAAATAAACCATTCCTTTCATGATGAAAAAAACAAGAAAACACGACATACATAGTTGTTGGATATTTATTTTCCGAACATATCTCATTTATATCAGAATTTAAACAATTAATCGAATTAAGATTAATTGATAATTTATCACGACATACAGGAATGGTTATTGCCCAATAATTCAATATTTTAAAGGAAATTTTAAAGTTCCTAATTACTGTATATATTCAATCGATTAATCCGAAACGTATCTTACATGAAAGTTTTGAATTAATTTTAATTTTTGAAACTAATAATTCTTTCTTTGGAATTTTTGATATTATTTAACAGAACAACAGATAGGATCATGCTGATTTTAACGAGAAGAAATTGTTCAATGATCAATAATATCATTGATATTAAATTATTACAAATATTCCAGTAAAAAATTAATTCAATTTCTCAAACTTGTGTATTTGCTGAATTTCTAGGGTAATTTGTTTACATTTATAGGGTAATTTGAAAGAGTAATTTGTTTACACAATTTACTATGCATTTTAAGATTTGAAGTTTAAATACAAAACATGTTTTACTCAGATGAAGATATTCAAAAAATAAAATGGAACATAATTACCGTTTTTCCAGTAGGTCCATCGAAACCACGTTCTCCTGGCCGTCCTGGTGATCCTGGTGGTCCTTGTTTGCCGGGCAAACCCTGAAATTTTATAAATTAACGATAAAAAATAACAGTCCGATTATGAACATTATTACTTGTACATATGCTCTATTGAAATTAACGAATAGATTCCAATAAATTCACGAACCGGTGGTCCTGGCAATCCATTTCGTCCATTTTCTCCACGTTGACCAATAAAACCTGGCGGACCACGCAAACCTGGTGGTCCTGGTTCTCCTTTCGAGCCGGGTATGTTATGAATCTCTCCTGGTTGACCAGCTTTACCTCTCAATCCAGGTCTTCCACGAATTCCTTGTTCTCCTGGTTCTCCAGGAAATCCGATCAATCCTACAAAGCACCTGTCATAAGTGAATAACATTCAAATAGAATTCATAACCTGAACTGAATTTAATTAAAAATACCATCAATGCCATTTTGTCCATCAGCTCCTCGTACACCATGTTGACCACGTGGTCCCTTTGGACCTGGGAAACCAGGAGGACCAGCTGGTGCTGGTGGACAATCGAAACACCATTGCTGATAGCGATAATCAAATCCTTCCGTTGCATCTGCACCTCGTGAACCATTTCTACCCGGCAGCCCATCAACTCCTAAAAGAGTGTTTCTCAATAATATTGATTTTTCAATGCAACAAATCTACTCAGTATTAATTTCAATACCTGGATCTCCAGGTGGTCCAGGTAGTCCTATCTCTCCAGCTTCACCGATTCCACAGCTACAACATTTAGAAAACTTCACTGATTCCACAACTGCAACATTCAGAATTCAACATTCAGAAATAATATAGTTTCATTAATATTTGCGGTATACTGTTTGTGCTTGTGATATTCGAATACGGACTTGGAGTATCATAAGGTAATGTTTCATAGGTTGGTATTTCTATATTATTCATTGCTGGATAATAGTAGTAGTAATACGCTTGACGTCGACTACGCCGTGAGCGTTGTCCCTTTAACATCTGAAATATATCTATATATATATATATATATCTACACAAACAAAATTAGTATAGAAATTTAAAAATATCCGTCAAGCTAAACTGTCTTCAAAATAAAAACAAATTTTACAACTCTTAAATAATTTCTGCTAATTTCTTCAAATTAAACTTTTTAAAATTTTGGCACAAAAATTTTTAATTTTTTAAATAATAATAGTAAGTATAAATTAACCTCCTCAATATATGCATATTCTTTCCATATATTTCTGGAACGTTGTTGACAAAATTCTATTTCATTAGCCAAACTTGTTTGTATTGTTTGAATATAATAATAAAGAAGTGGTGTAATAATAACGCTACATATTGTAGCTATTGTACTAAAATTTCAAATTAATTATCGCAAAATAAAATTTGTTAGGAGAGAAAAATTAAGGATAGAATATATAGAAGTAATTAGATCTTTGATATCTTTGAAAATTTAACTTATCGTACTTTATATAATTTAACTTATCACATTTCTCTGATATCTTCAAAAATTTAACTTTATCACATTTTGATTAAGCTTATCATTGATTTAGCTTATCACATTTCTCGATATCTTCAAAAATTTGACTTTATCACATTTTATAAATACATTTATTTGTAATCAATTTTAACTTCTGATATATATAAATAATATATGTGAAGAATTAAATAATAAAAATTGACCTAATAGCGATACCAAAAAAGGCAATTTTCTTGTGACGTTTAATCTGTTCTTCTCTTATCAATGATATCGTCGAATTTTCTTCACATAATTTTCGATCCATTAATATCAAATATACGTGGAAATTGAAATTGGAAATATTTATTTATTTTTTATACTGAAAAAATTAAATACACAATGAAATAGGTGGAATAAAATTCATGTTAAATATATCGGAAAAAATTCATTGATATCCAACAGTTTATATGAAAGATTATGAAAGATTGAGTTGATTTAATTATTTTGTTAAAACTAAATATATTTCCGGCTATACCGGAGAAAAAAAAACAACAGAAATTTGTAATCATTTAATTATTTTGTTAAAACTAAATGTATTTCCGGATATACCGGAGAAAAAAGCAACAGAAATCTGTAATTATTGCAATTTTACAACTATTTTAGTTCATTTCTGTTAGGAGCATAATTTTGAAACTCTTTAATAATTAAAAATAATTTTTAATAAAATAGGTATGCTCAGAAATTATAAAAAGCATCGATAATTTACAATATACTAATTAAATACTAATTTAAGAAGTTATGCAAAAAAGCTAATATAATCGTTAAAATGGCTATATATTTGAATTCGAGAATTGAATTCCGGTTTTAATTACAACTGAATATTTATGATACCACTAATATATATAAATCAATCCAATATCCTGAAATATACTTCAATAATAACGGATCAACAATCGCATGTCATACGACAATTAACAAAGCCATTGTTGATAATAAACTAGTAAATGGTGATACGCAGAACAGACACTAAAATAAATTTAAAAACATCTAAAGATTAAAAGACAATCGGTTCTACGAACAAGGAAATTTAAATCTTGTTAACATTACACCTTTCATACATCAATTTTATCACTTATACCTATCACAGTTTTTTTTATCAGTCCTTCTCGAAAAAAGAAGTTTCACTAAAAATAATTCATTTTTCTTTCTTTCTAGAAATATAATTCAGTGGAAAGAGGAAAACAAGAAATACTTCAAGACTGAAAGATAAATTGAAATAATTTCGGCAGGTTCATTTTTCATGATAAATATTTGATCAATGATTCCACCACACTCATTTAAATATCATCCACTAACCTCTGACATCCGATGATTATTCATTTCTAAAAATTTTGGTTAAGATTTTTATTTATGAATTTATAAAAGTTAAAATTCAATTTTTTTTTTAATTCATACTAATCAATTTCTTAATTCATACACCTTCTTTATATATAATGCTTATTTATATCGCGAAATATCGGATCTTATCATTTCATTCGCCTGCTAAATATCAAATACTATAATATGATATAATAAATTTTATTATAATTATAAATCCGTTTTTAATCGATTAATTCATTTTGTGAAAGGAAAAATCATTGGAAGATAGTAATTTCATAAACTAAAAAATTATATTGAAATTTAAAAGAAATTATGAATTATATGTGACATGATCGGAATATTATTCAATTAATTTAATTATATTTGAAGAAGTGAATTTGCACAAATTGTTAATTAAAGATGAACACCTGTTCTGAGAGTTTAAATCAAATCAGTGAAAATGGAATGAAAAAATATTCGGCCAAATAAATAAAGGTGAAAATTGATAAATAGAAGTTTAAAAAAAATGTCAAACAGAATTAAGAATAATTGTTCTAAGATTTTGTGTATGAATTAAAAAATTAAACAATAAATTCCTGTAATTAATTAAATTGGCTCTGTAATTAAATGATTCAAAGTAAAGAAATACATAAAATTACAAATATAATTTTATCATTTCTCACTTTACCTGACAGAGCAATTTACGATGAATATACATCAAAGTTGTCCGAATTCATTCAATTTCATTGGTCTTTCGAAAAGAAAAGTGATTGATCAATATTTCCTTTTTAGGAATAATACTTTAATTTCACAATCATTTTAACTTTATTTCCTTTTTCCAGTATCATTGATAGGAATGAGAAACATAAATAACATTTCAATCCAGCATTCTACAATATTGATACATTTACAATTCTAGACAATCAAAAATGTTTGATCTGTTGGATGACCATTGGATGGTCATTTGATTTCCTCAAATTGATTTCTAAAAGAAAGTTTTTGATAAAGAGTAGCTTATTTGATATAAGCCATTAATTTAATTTCAAATTATTTGCATTTAAAATCTTTTCCGAATTCTAATAAAATGTTGAAGCAAATAATTTACAACAATTGGTATTGATAAAAGAACAATAGAAATTAATATTTAGTGAGATAAGAAAGTAAAGAGAAAGAAATATGTATCGATTGTTGGTGACAGCATACTTCTTTTGTTTTTGATTTTACAAAAATGATAAAAATAAAGAAAAAAAGGGAATACTAAGAGAGTGATAAAAAATGATAAAAAAATGAAATGATGAAAGTAGTAAAGAATGAGTTTTATTTCAAACGATAACTAACTTTATTTGTTAAGTGAAGTAATGAATTTCTAAAGGTGTGATAGCGAGAGATAAGAGGCTGTAAACATATTAGTGACCGGAAAGAGCGAGGTAAAACGGAGTAATGAGTTCATCAAATTGAGTTGTTTAATGTAATTTGATTAAGGTGATTCGTATTTCTGTTAGTGGTCATGGCATTTTCCGATGAAGTATAACCTTTTTACTTTTTCTTCTAAAATGGACATTACTTTTTGATACTTTTTGATATTTTGATACTTGGTCAGCTCATTTGATACTTTTTTAAAGGCTATCTTGTTATTTGATGTTTGTTGTTACATTTAAATTACTTAATGTTGCCACTTTTTCATATTTTTGAATTTATTGCTCTTTTGTATTTTTTAAATATCTATGATTCCTTCTATTTAGACAATTGAGCGGTAACTTTTAAATATAATTTCATTAATTTTAGTGAAATAATATTTAGTGTATTATTTGCATGCTATATAACATTTGCTAATAGAATTGCAATTATATTTAATCAACTTAAGATATAAAATTCATAGATCTTTTTTTAATCATTAAAAAAAGATAGAAACTGAAGTCTTGAAAAGAAAAAAGAACTTGAAGTAGTTATTATATAATGTTCTTCAATTCTTTAGTGAAACTGTAGTTTGTATGGAAATTTTTGATATGTCAGTTTATCTTGTTTATTTGGAAGGAAATTTGAAAAATGGGAGAAACCGAATGTGAGATGTTACGAGATAATCTTTACATGATAGAAATCACATTCATTCTTTATATGGAGGAATTGATATACGACTAAAAATAATATTTACAGTTACTAACTGCTTAAAACGCTTCCAATAGTTTATACAATTTATAGTTTGTATAGTTTATATGATTTCACACTCAAGCATGTCTATACTTTATTGGGAAAGGATTGTAAGATGGCAAACACAGTCTGCATTGATGCCAGCTAGAATTGAAATTCTCAGTGGATTTAAAATCATGTTTGAAATGTGCCAAAGATAGAATTTGTTCATGTGGAATAGGGAAACAGCACGTGTAAGTATTTCCTTTATAAGATATGGTATAATTAGTAGAAATTATATAAGATATTTTTCTTTCTGTGTATTTCTCTAAAATTTTGAAATATATAATTCACAGAAAAATACTTCAAACATCTCCTGTACTGACCAAATATAAATGCGAAGATCTGGTGGTGATGATAAGTTGGAAGTAATGAGCAGAATCAAAAGCAAATCATAATCTCCATCTTGGGAAAGAGTGAAATATCCTGAGATACGTATGCACTAAATCTCATCCAATTTTCCTAAAGCCCTCGATAACATATACCATAGACCACAATACCTTTCATATAAATACCTCCCGCGTAATAAAACCAATGAGTAAGGAACCCATCCAATTGCTCCCTCACTATTTAGTCGACATAATCGCAAATTGATCCAATTACTCGTATTGAAAGCATTTTTGTTCTTCTTCGCTACTCCTTACCTTTATCGTATGGAACTTTTTCTCCTTTCCGTCTTTCTTTATCTTCCGATTAGTCTTTTCTCCATTATATTTTGTATATCTTTTTAATCTTTTTTCCTCTATCTTTTTCACAATTTTTCAAATCCACAAAATGCTATTTTAATGAAATTGCCAATTCATTTCAACGCTTCGTACGAAATGTTCATAATTTCTATAATTCCCTCATATCACTGCTTGGAAAATTAGAATATTTCCTTGTTGACTAGATAATTTCATGAAAAGTGTACTGAATTAATCTTTGATACTGTAAAAGGAAATAGGAAGAAGTAGAGGAAGTAAACGGTGATAGTATATCAGTGAAGGATGATAACATATTATTAGCAAAATATAAAATACATGTTTTATCCAATGTTTCTAAAGCTCTTCTTAAAGCGATGTCATTATCATCTGCAGTTAACCAATGAATTCCTCTTGACATTGGGTTTTGAGGGTCAAAGAGTATTACTTTTTCTTTTTATACTTCGGTTAATTGTCAACTTAGAGAAACAGTGAGTCGTACGATGCGATATCGTTGTTCCAGAAATTCGAAATAATTAAGTATGTAAATTATCAAACAAAGGAAAATGAATTAGGGAGATCGTGGAATAAAGCAGGTTGAAAGATGGAAATTAATTTTTAGTGAAGTGATGTAAAACTGGAACGAATGGAATTGGAATAGGTTGAATTAACGGCGAGAGATATTTCATAGATTCACATTTTATTTGATATGCTTGCCTTTTTTCAGCTTTATTGATCTTTTTACCACCAAAGAAATTTGAAGCATTCTGACGAAACAATGCGTATAGCTGCAAATTTGACAATGATGTTTCATGAGATAGATTTGCTACAAAAGTACCAATTATTTCATTTGAATAAATTTTTTATCCGGCTCATACATATATATTTCATGTAACAAGACATTGGAGTTACATTGAAAAAAATCCTACTACATTTGAAATAGTAAATCTATCCTAAAGCGATTTAGCATCAAATATTAGTCCTTTATTGAAGAGCAAAAAGTTATACTAATTCGAAACCGATAACTTTAATTTTGATTGAATCATCCGCTTTCGAAAATTATCCAGAAGGATCATGAAGATATGGGGAAGCAGCTGCACTTGGATTTCAACTTGTTGAAGTATCGTTACCGTACGGATTGCCAGCGGAGGAACTGTTACAGCAAGCTGAACGTTATCACCTTAAGCATGTGCTTATTAACGCACCTGCAGGTATCTCCTAATTTTGTTTTTTTTTTTCTAAATTATCCTTGAAGTACTTTACTTCCTTCGTCCTGTGTTTTGTCAATTTTCCACCGCTCTGTGCGGTGGAAAATTGACTTGTATTGTATATCGAGATGGACTTTGAATTTAATCCAGTACTGTTTTTGTCCATTATTTTATTTTTAAGAATTCTTGCAGGTAATTGGTCTAAAGGCTTTCGTGGTCTTGCAGCCCTTCCGGAGCAAAGATCCAAGTATGTTGAGTCTTTGGATATCGCAGTTCAGTACGCGAAAAAGCTGAATGTGCAAAAGGTTTCCTTTCTGTACTTGAAATCAAAAAATTTTATCTTTAAAAAATTTGTGTGCTTCCAAATGAATTTGTTCTTGTATTATTTCATGTCTTTCATTATGAATTCGTTATAAATTAAGGTTCACATAATGGCTGGTATATCTGGGCAAACGGATGAGAACTACAAAGTTTATGTTAAGAATATTCGCCTGGCTTGTCAGCAATTTAGAAAGGTTGCAAAACAAATGCTTAGCAGTTTATGGCACTTATTTTCTTATCAAAATCTATTAACAAAAATTCAAAGTGTCTCAAAAAGTGGTTATCATGAGTACCACAGATCGAGGGCTGGTTTTTTACTGTCATATAAATTTTTATTTGCAATTTTGTAGAGCTCTATGTTTTCAGTTTTATATTATTTGCTGTATATGACGATATTAAGAATGTTTTCCAGGAATCAATAACTTGTCTCATTGAACCGATCTGCGAAGCTGCTATTCCTGGATATTTTATGAACTCTTATTCGAAAGGTGCTAATCGACTTGATATTTTTAAGTTTTTGCTCATTCATTTATTTATTTGTCCCACCTATTCATTTATTTCTTGTTACATTACTTACATTAATAATATAAAATTAGAAGAATTTTACTGTCAAAAATTAATTCCGAAAAAAACAATTAAAAACATATGCAGCGCTACAAGTGTTGAAAGAAGTCAACGAACCAAACCTGAAGATTATGTTGGTGAGTACGTGCATTTTTCAAGCATAATTTCATATGAATTTGTATTTTAAACTTTTGTTTGCTTACTCAGTTTTCTACTTCCGTAGAAGTGAACATTACCACTTTGTAGGATCTGTTTCATGCTCAACAAATTTGTGGTCAACTTACCACTATTATTGAAACGTTAGCACCTTTTATAGGTAAGTGAATTTTGGATAAGACTTACTAAAATAAAAATAACTAAAAAAGAATAAAAAATAAAAAATAAATAACTTACTAAAAAGATAAGACTTTCTAAAATTATTACTACTGTTATTATTAGTCATCTTTTGCAAAATATTCATGAATTCATTTTACTCTACGGTTGTAGCGTGTTGGGCAGTTTTCTTCTCTTTTTTTATTGAATTCGAGTCATTGATATGTGAGAAATACAACGAACATTCAAAAGAAGAGGTATACATCAAAGCTCTTTTATAAGTTTTTAGAAATTGTACCAATGTTTACCACTTTCTGCTTCATATAATTACCAAATTTCAGGACATGTTCAGGTAGCTCAAGTACCAGGTCGTCATGAACCAGATACTGATGGCGAAATAAATTATGGTTACGTGTTTAACATATTGAAGAAATTTGGAAATTGGGACGTCGGTTGTGAATATCTGAATAGTGGATGCGATGATCAGTATCTTCAATGGGTACATCGTTATGGACTAACATTCTGACATCGTTTATTCATGTTCTTATAGGATTCATCTCTTAACATGTTAGAGTTACGGAATTCAACTCTTAACATTTGGAGTTAAAGTTTTGATTCTTCACCTTTCCTGAACAAAAAAATCATTGAAATAATCAATACATATGCAGTTAGAAATGGATCTGTTTGCTGTGTTATTCATCTATCTAATAAATGCAGTGTAGCTTCCAAATATTTTCGTGATATTTTCGGCTTAATTATAAATGCCACAATACATTTTGGACAAAAATTGTTCTTTTGTTAAAATTAAGTCTCACTTCTCAGTTCATAATATTTTGTGGTATTCCTTCCTATTCATTTTATTCATCTCTTGATATAGCATTGCATAGTTTTTTTCTTTTCTTTTTAATGTTCAATTAAATGCATAAAAATTAAAAATCTATCTTATATGATTATATCAATTCTTACAGTCGTTGAGCAACTTATTTCAAATATATGCTTCATTAAATCCAAAATAAGTTTCATCCAAGTTTTATAACAGAACTGATCACTTCAACAATTTTTTTATTTCAAATTGTCTTATTTCAATCCACGCATGCAATTTGTTGTTTAATACTGAAAACAAAAAAAATTTCCCATCTGTTTTTGACTTATGTTTATAACAGCTTCTTTAATTCAATGTACCAATATTGTAAGAAGTTCAGCGCAACTCTGTTGTATCATTGCATGTCATTGATCAGTTCGCAAATCTTTTTTTATAATCTTTCCTATTTTATTATTCCGTACTGCTTTGGTATTTTCCTTGCATTTCGATTTGTTAATCAATTTTTAGACTTTTCCTTGGTGATAGAAATGGCGCCTATTTAATATTTTAGCTTATTTTAAACTCTTGACAAATCGAATTTTAACAGAAAACACCAAAGTAGTACTACCTCTTGCAATAAAATATATGAATATCGCAGGAAGCATTCAATTACCAAAGCCTCTAATCAAAATAGGCATAACAATAAAAAATCATCAAAACATCATGTACAGTCAAAACTGTATTATAAATTTGACCATTTCCAAAAAACAAATAGCCACCAGGACTAGATAGCTCAAAACGCATAACCCCAGAACTAGCATAACTACCGACAACAAAAAGCCACCAAATCTAGCCCAATACCCAAGAATAATATAATTATTGTTGTGCCTTCGTTACATACAGGTTCAGTCCTGGCCATGATGTAAGGAAATATCCTTACATCTTTTTTTAGAATGCTCAGCCGTTGCAATTCTCAGCTATCTTTTAGAAAATCTTCGGAAGGTACCACTTTCAATCACCGCCTTATCATCAGAATGCTCGCTGTGCTATCAAATTTATTTAATAGATTTCCCTATTACAATGATACTGATATGTTCAAGTTTACATTTTCATTTCCCTTCAAATAATTCCAGTTTCAATCGAGTTCAAATTTATATTCTTCGGTTTTTGAAGAATTGTCATTTCTGTAAAATGAAGGGAGAGGTCATGCAGGGTGGCACCCTGTGGTGCTAGAGAGTTTACAGTAACTTCATGAAATTGACCATTGGAAGCGCAGAAAAGAGATAAGATAAATTAACAGTTGGTATTAAGTCTTCTTTTTATAATTATAATTAATAAAATGATGGATCAGAGCGAGGTCCTTTACCCAGTGACCGATCGTGTTTGCTTATTACTCAGACACAGCTCGGTACCACAGGGTAGATGAACAGGCTCATGCAAAATGGAAGGTAATATCGATCTGATTTTTTGCTTATCGAAATTCTTGATTCCATAATCAATGATTCCTTTTTTTTCGGTTTGCAAAGTATCAATTACAGTCTGAAATGCAAAAAAATAATTCTAGGATGGTAATCAGATATTTGAACTTATTTATGGAATTGTAATTAAATTAAAACAGACATACAGATATTGATATGAAATCTTAATATAAGAGCATTCAGTGATTTATAGGATGCTAAAATGCTAATTAATGTGAAAATAGAAGTAAGAAATTTATTTGCACAGTTCGCTAATTTTGTAAAATTAATTGCTTAGCGATAGTTACACTGATATACTGTATATCACCTAAAATTATAAAGTGGATAGCAAGAATATATCTTATATTTAGCCTGTCAATGGTTAATATCACTCAAATTTTCTTTTATTAGATTTCATTCTTCATATAATTTATATTTTTCAAATCTTAAAAATTTTTTTCTTTTCTCAATTATATGCTTTTTTTATAATTTGCATTTAAAACAATAGATATATATATATAATTTATTTCTATATTGCTAGCAGTTGAATGCTTTTGATATTATTGCCATATTTTATTTTTCCCAAAATTGATGGGAATCTAAAAAAGGATTTAGAAAATCCGAGGGATATTCGTAAAAGAAGATTTATTTAATCGATATCATTACTCTTCTCATGATATTTTATGTTGAAAATGCATTGAACGATATTAATTCATTAAATGATAATAAAGGTATAAAATGGAAAAAATAAAAGTCCTTGCGAAGGTTATAACTGAAGGTTACAAAAGAAGGAAACCTTCAAAACTTACAGGTAATAACTATAAAAAAAATATGCTAAACAAATATTATAATGTTTAATTTTAAAATAATCCATTCCATCAAAGCTGACTCTTCTAATTTATTTTTATCTTTTATCTTACAATGAATTAATTTTTTGTAGTTTCAATAATATTTTAGACTTTTAGCTACTTCATATTTTTGAATGTATTATCTTCTATTTCATTCATAAATTCAATATTTGTTCAACTTTGAATGCTTACCTGTAATAGATATCAGATTGCATTCAAAATAATACTGATAAATGATTCGATTGTTTAGGATTGAAAAGAGCTGGAATACGGTATATCTGCTGAAACGCTGTAGGATAGATGTCTTTCTAACAAAAAAAATTACTACTGTAGGATGGATATGTTTTTAACAAAAGAATTACTTCATCCAATTAGTGGATAAGGATTATTTGATGTTTTCATCCTTTTTCAAATTATAATAATTGTAAAGATTATCAAATTATCACAGGGCGAAATATAAAATATAACAGTAGCAATTAAGACGAGAAATATCCGTTATACCATAAGTTTGATATAATGAAATCAATCGATTTAATGCTAATTCAAATATGAAAAATATTATAATTTAAATGGAACACATTAGATAAGCAATTAAATTAAATATGATACTAACTGATACGATCAACAAGATTATCGTAACTTTTAAAAAAATTGTTTTTCATACTGAAACATTCTCACTTTCTCAATGATATCTATCAAGTGATTATGTATTTGATCTCAGATATAATATCAAACTGAAATACTAATCACTTCGTCTGATATATTTCAATTAATTTAAAATTTAAATAGATAAATTGTTTCTCATTATTCTCGATGATAAATATATAAGAAAGAGCAAAATAATTAACTTACTTAATTAGAATGGAATTTCATGATATTCTGCTAAATAAGTGCGATGAAATAATATTTTGAACACTGATCCAATCAATTAATATAATTCTATAAATTAAAATAATTATATTATCAGCATCAGTTGGTATAAGGTTGATATAAAGTGGTGGCTGGTACAAAAAGCCGAAAGGATCATATTTCAATAGACTTTAAGATAATGAAGCGTCAATCATTGCTATCATTACAAAATAGTAAAATTTTAATTATTTTTAGTTAACATGAGTAAACCCTATCAAAATTACCTTGTCTTCTGATAGTAAAATTAATGATATTCTCTGATATCTGATATTATCAACATTATCAATAATACATTAAAGATGAAAGAGTTTACTTTCATATCTTTAATCAGCTAACCAATATAAGACACACACACACACACACACACACACACACACACACACACACACATATACAACAAACTACAAGACAGTAACCGCATATTACAATCTGTCAGACTATCACTCTAAAAGTCCAACCTCCGCGAATAAATCTTCGGGAAAGGAAAAAATAAAATAAAATTCTCGTCCCATACGTTTAAAAAATACTAATTCTTTTATTTTAAGAATAAGAGAATAATCATAAAATATATGTAATGATAATTATAATTATACGATAATAATTAATTGATTAGTTCAGTGATAATTTTGAAATGAAATTTTAATAAAAGAATAGTAATAAATAAGTTAGTTTACTGTAACAAAAGTTATGTATATTAGAAAAAGAAATCAGTCAATTTGCGCCATCTTTTTATCACGTTCTTTTTTTTATTCTCACTGCATGATCTATACGATATTTCATTACTGTATGAGGTATACGATATTTCATTACTTACTGTATATCGATATTATTAATTATAAATAAAATAGCACCAAACGATATGAATGACATTTTATAGTATATCAATTTACTGTAATACAAAGAATATAATATAAAATAATATAATTTGAGGGATATGTAATAAAAGAAAATAGCAAAAGAATGTGTGATTGGAAAGATTTGATGGTCTGAGAAAAATGAATTGAAATTTATTTATATTTTTTAAGATGCAATTTGCTTTCTTCTCTTTCTACAAATATCTTTCTCATTTGATGCTTAATATTTGCCGACTTTATAAGTGTCCGAAACACTGTACGTAAAGTAATGAATTCTCTCCCTTCTTTCTCCCTTTCTCTCTCTCTCTTTGTTTACTTTTCGAGGTTTTCTTTCGCTATTCTCAAACATTTTGTTAAAAGTTTAACTATTTCCATTAATTCATTCCAATCCAATTAGTAACGTCCAATCCAATTAGTATTAGTAAAGTTGAAAATTACTTAAAACAATAAGATAATTAATAATTCTAATGTTAACTTTTGATTAATTAATTTCGAAAAATGAAAAGAAACTTTAGTTGAATATTTTCCAATTTTTGAAAAAAAAACCTTAGATATAAACAAAATTATTACTGTTGTTTTTTTCCGATACATGTTGTGTATTTCGTTTATTTTCTTGAGGTCACATATTGATGATAGAAATGATGAGATCATTTACTGATAACGGAAATGATCAGATTATTTACTGATAATGAAGCACGATTAAGAGTAAATTTAAAACTTCAATAATTCATATCACTTTGTAGCAATAATGTAAAATTAATAGAATTTCACTAAAATGTAGAATAATATTTCTAAGCAAACAAAATACATAATGCTAATGCAAAAATGCAAAAAGCATGTTACTACTATTCCTGCAAATGTTAAATGATTGTTAACGAATTGAAACTTAAAGTTAAAATTTGAATTTACTACTTTAATTTTTCATTTCTTCTTTGTCAACTTTTTGCTTCTATTGTAGTAAAAATTATCATTTTGCAGCATTTAAATTTCATTTATAATTTAACAATAAATTTAAATCACAAACAAATTTGCTTATATACAATATAATTCCTTAAGCATACTTGGCACAGTCTCCTGAATTAGAATTAAATTAATATAAGACTTTTGTTTTAATTCCTTAAATTGGAGATATTAGGTTTATAGTATCACCAATTTAAAAATTTAAAATTTGATTGAACCTTTAGGCTTTGAAATATTACTTTTTAATTCTTCATTTAAATAATAGAAACAAAAACTCTTAAATTGGAGATATTACGTTTATCAAATATGAAATTAAAGTTTGATAAAACCTTTAGGCTTTGAAATTTAACTTTTTAATTCTTCAGCTAAATAATAGAAACAAAAACTCTTAAATTGGAGATATTAGGTATTAGATTTACAGAATAAGAAATTAAAATTTGATTAAACCTTTAGGCTTTCCAACATTACTTTTTAATTCTTCAGCTAAATATGCAAATAATAGCAACAAAAAGTCATTATATCAAAAATTCGATGCAAAAATTTTGTTCGATGAGAATAAAATCAAACTTATCTTTTGATATTATTGATGTCGAAGAATGCCGATCGGAAATAAAAATATTCGTAAAGATGATCGATATTATATTTCATGAAGAGGCAACCATCTTGAATGCATCATAATGTTTTAATAATCTAAAGAAGAGGAAAATTTTATACTAAAAAAAAGTGGCATGAAAATGGTGCAGCTTCTTCAATAAAGCAAATTTAACATTCTTATAAATTTAACATTTCAAAAAGCGTTGTTAATCCGATAAAGTATATCATCCCAATAACTTTTGATTTTTTTATAATGGTAATTTCAACTTTCGTTATTTCCGGAAGCTGTCAATATAAATATAAAATTTATAAAGCAATAATATAAATAATGAGAAGATATGAAATTTGAGAATTATACAATCAAAAGTTATTCGTTTGAGGAAATTATACGGTATAATACAACGAATACCATTAAAATCAAAATGTGAAAAGGATGAAAAATGTGGTAGGAAAAAATTTAGCAAATAATATGATTGAAGAATGAAATACAATCGAGCAATGAAATAGTGATAAATGTAAGATGAAATACTTTCATATTGTTTGAATTTAGTTTGGCGATATTAAAATGACCTTCAAATTTATACAAAAGTTATGGATCATTTAACCCAATAACACTATCTCATCTTTAGCGATCTCTGTAATACTTTACAAATGTTATATTCAGGAGAAAATTTTTCACAATTTTTTTAAATATTAAATATTAAAATATGAATTAAGATTTTAATAAGTGATAAAATAAGTTATGTTAAGATATTAAGAAATGATAAAATAAGAGATTAAGATTTTAAATCCTTTCGAGTATTGTTGATAAATTATTTTAAATAAGTATCATTGGATAAAAATTGTTTTTTTCTGGCAACAAAATTGAAGCATTTCAAAAATTTTAAAATTTTAAGAAAGAAAAAAGGAAATTTTAAGAAATTTTAATTTAAGAAAATTTAATTTAATTTTAATTTAAAATTTAAGAAATTTTAAGAAAGAAAAAAGAAAAAATTGGAGCATCATTAAAAAAAATTATTATTTAATTATCATTATTTGAAATGTTTTAGAAGGAAATATATAACAACAACAACGGCAACAACAACAATAACAACAATAATAGCAGCAACAACAACAACAACAACAACAACAAAAACAACAACAAGAACAATAACAATAAGAACAAAATCAATTATTAATTATTGATTGCTTTAAAGTTTTGACTTTTATTGATACATTTTTTTTCTCACTGATCAATGATATAAATATGATAGTTATGAAATATAAGAAAAAGGGAAGAAATCAAATGATATCATTTTAAAAAGTTAATTTTAAAAAAAGTGAAATATAGAATGTGAAATAGTCTAATTGGCAGCCTTCAAACTATAATTATTTTTGATTGCTTTCTTTTTTAATCGATAATTTATGAATGCGCGTTTAATCATTTTTCATCTGCCAATATTTCTCCCAAGAAATTTTCATTTTCTTAGCAATTAGAAAAAAAGAAATAACATGTACATGCATGCATGCATTTATCTAATTGAATGGTAAATTTTGAAGGAAAATGCAAACTTATATCTTCGAATGAAATCAATAATAATCGAATATTAACAACAAAAAAATTTACGAATCATTTTGGATCCTAATTATGATATATGAGAATAGTATGATACAGATTTGAACTCATATAAATGGGATAAAAATTTTAATTCATTGAAAAGTTTAAATTGAGGAAAAAATATTTGGAAGAGTAAAATTGCTTAACCTATTCGTTTTTAAAAATTACTTAGAGAGAGAGAGAGAGAGAGAGAGAGAGAGAGAGAGAAATGCTGACAATGTAAAAAACATTTTACACTGTATTTTTTAAAAAGAATTTCCAACATATTTTTAAATTTTTATTAATTCAGTATAATTTCTTTTTAATTTTATTAATTCAGTATAATTTCTTTTTAATTTTATTAATTCAATTATTTTATTTTAACTTCACAATATTTGATTTGTTAAGTTTTAAAATTATGTAATTAATACAATTAATATAATAATAATATACAAAAATCTCTTTGCGAATAGTAAAATTCAAAATGATGTTGAAGTTTTGAAATTTCTTCAAACTTTTGAAATTATCATAAATTGCAAAATTTTTAAAATTTTATTTAAAAAAATTGATAAGAAAAAATTCTGCGTATCTCTCGAATCGAAAATTAGTATATGAAATTATCAAAAATTCTTAGTAAATATTAGAATTTTAGATGATGTTGAAATTTATCGTAAATATATAATATGCAGAAATCGTTTTGTAAATAAACGAATTCAATATGATAGTGATTTGAAGTGATATTTTAAAGGTTAAAATTATTTTAAATTAAAATTTAAAAAGCTATAAATATGTTAGTGTTAAATTTTTGTTCGTTAATATCATACACTTTTTGCTTTTTCTCTTATAAAATTATAAAATATTTTAACTATTTGTTTTCCCTTTTATTTTTATCTGAAAAATATTAACCAACCATATTCTTTATTAATTATTTCATTTATTTACTCAAAAATTAAATTATATAAATATGAATTTCTAATTTGAATTTATTTATTTTAACTTTACGGTTATATTTTCATTTACTTATTTTAACTTCCTAATTATATTTTCTTAAATTAAATATTCAAATGAAACAATGTATTTTCACTTAATTACTCAAAAATTAAATTATATAAATATGAATTTCTAATTTGCATTTACTTATTTTAACTTTGCAATTATATTTTCATAAATTAAATGTTCAAATAAAACAATGAATTCCGGATTATTCACATATATTTCAATATCTTATTCAATTTCTTCGTCGTCTTCTTCATATTCTTTTGCTTCTTCATTATGCACAGTATTTTGGGAAGAAAATTTTGTGCAATTTCGTTAAAGGGTATAACTAACATAAAGTAGAAAAACGCTGCAGCTCGTAAATTATTTCCGGGATGCCGGCCGGCCGGCCATTTCTTTGATGCAAAAATTTACGATTCGCATAAAATAGGGAAAAAAAGAGAATTTCTAAGATAACAAAACAATTCTCCAAACTTTCGGAACATTTTACTTTCAATCCGTTCTAACTTTCCTTTCATTTTGTAAAGAAAAACGAAAACGGAAAATTTCGTTTTCTCACTTTTCTGAAAAAGTAAAAAAAACGGAATACAAACTACGGCAAAGAGAAAACAAAAAGTTATAAAAGTTTGAATTATTTATTTGTCTAACAAAATTTAGTATGTCTATGAAGAGATGAGAGAGAGAGAGAGAGAGAGAGAGAGAAGAAGGAAAAAATCTAATCAAAATTTCATTTTATATTTGTCCTCCGAACTTTTCACATATTCTTTAAGGGAAAAATTAAAACGAATAAAATTTTACAACTTCCAATTTCATTGGTAAGTATGAAAAGAAAAAGAAGGAAATTGTGGAAAAGAATGAAAAAGAAAAAGATGAAGGATATGTGTATGTGTGTGTTCGATGATCTGGAATACGATACTTAAGATCGTAAAGATCGTAAAAACGAAGTAATGATGTGGTTGGATTGAAAATGAAAGGAAAATCATCATTGTACGATCATTGTTAATTGGAAGATTGTATTTGATTCGGATGAATGAATTTTTATTTTCTAGTTTAAAAAGGATTTAAAAAAGAAAGCAAAAAAGAGAGAAAGAGAGAGAGAGAGAAAGAGAAAAATTTATTGTAATCATATCGGTGAATTTTCTTGATAAAATTAGCAATGATAAAAAATTTTTCCTTTTTCAAATAATCCTTCATGAGATAATAAAAAAAAAACGGAAACAGGATAATAAACCGGAGAACGTTTTTCATCATCTTCATTGAATATGAAAAATATTTGAAATGCTATTTTTAGCTGAACATTTTAATGTATCGAACTTTTCACATAAATTTGCATTCCAAAATTCAATGTGAAATATTTATTAGAGAATGTGGAATGCTTTTCATATTTCATAGCTTTTTTTTTGATGATCGCAAAAATAAATTTATTTATTAATTGTTTCAAAAAAAAAAATGGTATATGAAAAAAGATGAAAGGGAAATTTTTTAATTTTAAAAATTAAAAAAAATTTTTCTTACTCCAATTTTATCAACTATATATTGTGAATGTGAGGAAGAAAACCTTTCCATCTATGGAATTCAGAACTGATAATCTAAACCTATTGATATGATATAAATATGGGAATGAAAACCTTTTCATTTATGGAACTTATTGATATGATATAAATATGGGAATGGAAACTTTTCCATCTATGGAATTCAAACTGCAATAATCGAAACCTATTGATATATGAATATCGGAATGAAAACCTCTTCATCTATGGAATTCAAAATTGATAATCTAAACTTATTGATATGATATAAATATGGGAATGGAAACTTTTCCATCTATGGAATTCAAACTGCTATAATCGAAACCTATTGATATGATATAAATATGGGAATGGAAACTTTTCCATCTATGGAATTCAGAACTGATAATCTAAACCTATTGATATATGAATATTGGAATGAAAACCTCTTCATTTATGGAATTCAAAATTGATAATCTAAACTTATTGATATGATATAAATATGGGAATGGAAACTTTTCCATCTATGGAATTCAAACTGCGATAATCGAAACCTATTGATATGATATAAATATGAGAATGAAATATTACAGTATACTGTTGTTTGTGATAATAAATCCAAAGCGCTACAATACAAAAGATACGCATATGTATCAGTTGAAAATGATCAAAGAAATAATTTTGTCCTAGTTTTCGTAACTTTTTTTTTGTCTTCGTTTTCCGTTTTTTTTGGAAAGAGTGGAAACAATCAAATGGGTGGATAGAGAGATCCGTCTGTCCTTGTGCGCCACTATATTTTATTTTATAGCTTTTCAGATAAGCGAAATGGACCACACATGGTGAACAGTATTTTCCAATAAATTATATGGAACAGAAAGAGAGAGAGAGAGAGAGTGGAAAAAGTCGGTGAGATATGATAGTTGAAGAAATTTTCGTCTTTTTTTTTGAGATAAGTAAAATGGTTTTAAGGAAAATTTAGGAATGAGAAGAAGCGTTAATCATTTGTTAATTAGTAATTCATTCATTAATTCAATCTTTATTTATTGCAAATCCTAAAATTTCACTAATTTTACAGAACAAAAAAAATAAGAAAGAGAAACCATTCGAAAATAAAAAAAAGAATATTTGGGAAATTTTTAATTAACTAAATTAAAGCTTTAAAAGAATGGAAAAAATACGATAGAATCATTCTTGTATTTCATTAATAATTTATGAATTATATAAAACGATTTGAACTATTTCTTAATTTAAATTACAGTACTCTCAGAAAAAAAATGAAAGAAAGAAAGGAAATAGTAACAATAGTGAGAGAAAAAGAAAACGAAAATTTATAATTGAATTAATTAATTAATTAATTAATTAATTAACAATAGAGAAAGGAAAGAAAACGAAAATTTATAATTGAATTTATTAATTAATAAACAATAGTGCTCTCAAAAGAAAGAAAGAAATAGTAACACTAGTGAAAGAAAAAAACAAAAATTTATGATTGAATTTATTAATTAATTAATAAACAGCGGTATTCTCAAAAGAAAGAAAGAAATAGTAACAATAGTGAAAGAAAAAAAACGAAGATTTATAATTGAATTTGTTAATTAATTAATAAACAATAGAGAAGGAAAAGAAAACGAAAATTCATAATTGAATTAATTAATTAATTAATTGATAATTTTTTTAATGCTATTTTTGTAAAAGAAGCAAAGAAAAGTTGGCAATAAGAAATGTAAAAATTAAATAAATGTCAATATATTTATCATTCGTAATTTTTTTCATAACCTAAAATACATATATACAATTTTTATTACTTTTATCTGATATAAATATTATATATTATCACTATTGATAAGCATTGTTAATATAAAATTTCTTCTTTAGTAATATATAATAATATAAAATTTTATTTTATATATTGCTACAAATTTTTCAACGTTTAAAAATAAAAATTTAAAACGTTAATATTTTTAAGAATATTATCATTATACATATCATTCATGTAATTGGCAAAATTTCACAGTAAGAAAATAAAATTAAAAATAATAAGTATTTGTTAAAAATTTCGTAAATGATATTGTCAAAGATTATTTGACAAATTTTTATACTTCATAAAAAAAAAATGATAAATAATGATAATGATATATTATCATAATGATATATTATCAGCATGATTGGAAGATTTGGTAATTGAATTGAAATTTGGAATTTAAATAAAATCAGTACAAATTCTTTTATATTTATAATTTCAGTATAAATTCTTATGAAATGATAATGGTAATATCTATTACTGTATTTAAATTCTAATATAAGTTACTGATTACTGTGGGAAAATAACCACAATTACACTGTTCAATAGGGACCTATTTTCTGTCATATTAAATTTCATTAAGTTACTGGCATATATGAATTCGTAAAAATGGATTTACAATAGCTGATATTAGGTCATTAAGTTTAATTAGTTGATATTTTAGACCAGATGTTATTCTTCAGTGGTAGAATTTTTCGGTGATATTTGAAGTTCACCAAAATATTTTTCCGTCATTTTTTCTATTGCATCATTTAACCATTGATATTTGCATTTAATTATAGATTTAATTAGTTAATTAAAAAATTTAATTTTTATATTTAATTAAAAAAGATATCAAATTATAAAATATCAGAATGAATTTTTTATTTTTGAAAATAACTTTAAAAATTTTATGTAATAATAACGGATATATTAAAAGTATTAAATATGGAAAAGAGAAATGAAACAGTTATTGATTGAACTAAATTCTGAAATAATATCAATAAAACAATCAATCGATATGATAGTTAAATTATAGGATTTCAACCAAAATAAATATATCATTTCTTTTTGGGGGATAAGACCAAAAGTCTATAAAATTTTATTCTTATAGGAAAAGTTCTGTCAAGATTTGTGGGATTATTTATGACACACAACAAATGATAGTCGATAGCAAAAGAAGAAGACTTCTTTTATGGAATATAATTTGACTTATGACCTAGGATATAAATTAAAAAAGATCTATCAATTACCTTTGTAACCTTTGGCATTAACGCTAAACTTATATTAATGGAATGAATGTGATACAGATGAAAATACAACGAAAACAAACTAACAGATAAATGGAGAGATAAAAAGAAGGGAGAGAGAGAGAGAAAGAAACATTTACAGGTATATCAAAGGCAAAAAATAAATATCGTTTTTTTTATTGATTCATAAATCGATCATTAAGGTAATATTTCAGTTTATGCCTATCAAATAGCAACTTATATTCGAATTAAACAATTAAATAATATCATTGCTTATGCATACCAAAAAAAGCGATGTTATTATTATCAATTATCATTATTATTATTAATATTACTAGGCCCGTCATATGTCCTGAAAATACTAGAAATTATATAATACTAGAAATTATTAAATTATTAGTATTTTTTTTAAATTAATTTTAATCTAACATACAAATAAATAATAGTAATTAATTAAAGGATAATAGTAATTATTTATTTATTCTGTAATCATTTATTTTCTAAATGATTACAGAATTAATTTGTAAAATGTTTGAATGAAATAATCGATTAAATTCGAATATAATTTCTAATAATTTCCTATTAAAAGAACTTTATAATTTTGTTAATGAATGAATTAATTATTATAAAATATAAAATAAAAAAAGTTATAATAAAAAGGAAATAATTGTTTTCATTTCTTTTTGCTATTTTTACTTTATTACAAAAAAATTCTTTCATTTAACTTATCTTACATTACATTATTATGGAATGAATTTATGAAGACACATTTTTGAAATTAACATTTTCATCGATTACACATACATATATACACATACATACATACACACATACGCACACATACATACACACACGTACACATACACACATATGCACACGTACACATACACACACACACATACACACACACACACACGCACACATACATACACACACGTACACATACACACACACGCACACATACATACACACACGTACACATACACACATATGCACACGTACACATACACACACACACGTACACATACACACACATGCACACACACACACGTACACATACACACACATGCACACACATGCACACATAACATAAATACACTCACACACACATATACACAACATACACATAAACACATACACATACACATAAATGCTCATGCACACCTGCACATACATATACATACACATGCGCATACTCACACACATGCACAAACTCGCATATATACATACACTCATGTATGCACATAAACGTACACATACAACATACACATTTACGTATACATACACGCACGCATACAAACACATTCACACACATATATATATACACAGACACATACACACATACAAACACATTCACACATATACACACACATACACACATATATATATACACGCACATATATATATATATACAGACAGATACACAGACACACACACATATATATATACACGCACATATATATATATATATATACAGACAGATACACAGACACACACACACACACAATTTGAAAGTCTTAAAATAGTAGTAATTTAAAAAAAAATACACTTTTAAGGGGATAAGGGCGAAGATTTTTTTAAAAGGACATAGGGTAAACTTCTTTTTAAAAGGACTTTATGAAATTCATGCCTAATATAGGCATATCTAATATATAGAAATAGGATTAGAAATGATAAAATGATAAATCAGTAATTTATCAGAGATTTTTTGAGTGAAAGAGAAAGAAGGAAGAAAGGAAAGGGCAACAGAACCGATCCCATAATCAAGCAGCTACTAAAGTTTTTTTTAACAACTTTTCATTTCTTTAGGAAAAAGAAAAAAAGGAGTGGGATCAAAAGAATGGACACAATGATCAACTAAACGGCGGTTAAACATCAAAAGAATGAGTTAACAATTTAATAAAATATTCCCTTTGATTTTAGCCGTTAAGAATTACATTTTGAAATGGTTGCTGTTTGTTATTCGCTTTTACTTCTATTGCTGTTTGAAAAAAGAAACGAAGTGAAAGGGGAAAAAAGTAAAGAAGAGAAAATATGTTATATTCACTTATTACTTATATTTATTAAATAAAATAATATAAAATAAATTAACAGAATACTTTTTACCTTTATTTAATTAACCTTTTCACCTTTACTTAATTAACCTTTTCATCTTTACTTAATTAACCTTTTTACCTTCACTTAATTAACTTTTTCATCATCACTTAATTAACCTTCTCTGTCATTACAGTGAAATTTATTGTGTTAAAAAAATTTCTACAATCTGATGATATTAATGATATTATAATGATATTGATATCAAATAATGATGATATTAATGATATTATAATAATGATATTATCATATTTGTTTTGTTAAATAAATATTTTCAAATACTTAATTAACTTTGATTATTATTAATTTAATATATTTATTTATGATTTAAATAAAGTTTAAATATGAATTTTATGTAAAAATGACATAATAAAATTTCTCCATTTATTTGTTTTTCTTAATAGCTAATAATACATTTAAATTAATGTTTATATTCTTTATATTAATATTAAATTCAATTATTTCATTATTACACTTTAATGATTCACACAATTATCAAATTAACTTCTTCTGTTATCATAACATTTTTGCTTATGATAAAGAAAAGAGTTGAAATAAAAGAGGAATTGAAATTTCTAATTTATTTGCTGCGTAAGTGATAAGCGGAATTTTTCCTTCCAAACTATTTGATAATGCTTGCTATAATTTAATGCGTATTAATAACAATCAGTAAAATGAATGAAAAGTTCGGACATCGAATCGATGTACCGAACTTTTCAGCAAATTCGTATTTAGTGTTGCTAAATAAATGATAATGTTGAAAGTAAGGAAAACAATCTTTATGCATTTCCATTTATCATATCACTAACCTTGCGTCTCTTTTCATCTTAATATGTTTATTTACTTTTTTCTCTTTTTCTTTCTCCCTCTCTCTCCTAAATTCTCTCCCTTCATTACCACATAAATTTATCCATTTGTTGAAATGTAAATTTCAAATTTTATGAAAAAGAAGAGAAGGAGAAAAAGAAAAATTCAATTCTTTTATTTAAGACAAATTAAGATAACTAATTAAGATAACGTTAGTTGGATTAAAAATATTTTAATAGTATAGTGAAAATTTTATTATTTTAAATATTATAGAAATTAAAATGATTACATCAATTATTTATTATATTTTAATTATAGTAAGCAAATTTTTTGTTTGGAATTTTGGAAGGAATATATTTATCGTTTTGAATTTTGTATTTCCAATTGACAAACAACAAATAAATTAAATATAATCAATCTAAGTGAAGAGAAGAGAAGAGAAAGATTAATGTGAAATTTATTTATCACCCACTGACCAATGTAAATGAAAATAGAGTTGATGGATTATGAATATATATGGTTGGTTAGTTGGATGGATGAATGAACGGATGGATCGAAGAGCTTCATTGCTCATCCAAACAGCTTTGTCATTAATTCGCTCATGCTGACCACCATACAACATCATCGAATGTCCATTACAGTAATCCTACGAATTATTTCAACCCATTTTTTTCAATTAATTTGGTAATAATTTTTCCAAAAAAAAAATAATTCAAAAATTTATTTTTATAAAACAATTATTAGAAATTAAAAAGAAACTTCTAGCATCAATCAAACAATCATTCCGTCTTCTTTCAATCTAAAAGAAAACAAAGAAGCATTGTAGAAAAGCAGTAATAAATATCAAATGAGCCAAGTAGTGTAGACGCAAATATCTTAGAGAAGAGACAATCATTGAATTATTATTAACTTTAAAGCCAAGTAATTTCTATTATCAACTATCCAATGAATGCATTCATTAGATAGATTTTTACATATCTCTCAATTCGTAATATGTGATTGATCGTGATTATATAGCGGCGATACATATATAAATGTTCGATATTTCAGGCATTTATATTACCATGGATTTGTTGTCTTCTCTTTAATCATTTAACAACGAATCGATTGTTCAAATTCAATGAAGGTAATAAAAATTGATCGATCACTCATCTTATCTTATCTTATCGATGTCTATCCGATTTTCAGTATAATTAATGCTTATTTTTGTCAAACTTTTTATATAACCTGAAAGCATTTAGAAATCAAATGATAACAAATTTTATTGAGATATATTGCATAGAAAAAAACATCATGATAAAGTTGAAATAAAGTTTTCAATATATGCTAGAAATTTTCAGGAAAATATTATTTTAATTAGAAATTATCATAAATGAGCATATAACTAAATGGCTAATGATTAATGTGTAAATCATTATGATAAGAGATAAATTAACATGTAACTCTTCTAACATTTCTTTGCAAAACCTTCCCAAATCTTTATGAATTCACAAAATCATATTGAATATTTATTTGAAATAAAATTGTAATTGATAGTATCAGTTATTTCATTATTAGCTTATTTAACTTTTTCAAGATTGAATTGAATTGAAAAATTTGTCAATAATTTAATAGTTCATTACTATGAGCTATATCGAATATTATTTGATCATAAATGACAAATAAATTGATTTATATTATTGCAGATTTTCACTCGTCCCATTCTTTTCCAATAATATGATAAATTTGTTTTTCCAAATTAATAGCAAATTTAAAGCAAAAATAAATATCCCTCAGTGGAATTAAACTATAATTAATAATAGTTTTTGTTTTGCAGAAATATCTTTCAAAAGTCTAACAACAACTGATGCATATGTAATATATTCATTTTTTGTTTTTAAACATCTCAATTCAGATTTCATTTTATACCTTAAAATTATCTTTGTGTCTGAGGAGAAGAAATGAATATGTGATAAAAAGGATACCATTATAAAAATTATTGCAGAAGCAATAAAAGTATTTTCTTTTACGACAATATCAATCAATCAGCAAATATGCTTAGGAAACATTAAAATGGAATCATTTAAAGATAGTAATTAATCCTAATTAATGACAATTTCGAAATGTAAGTGATACATAAAAGGAGGGAATATGTATCAAACATATAACTTGCTATTTATGATCAAATAATATTTGACATAGCTCATAGTAATGGACTATTTGTTGAGGTTTTATAATTATATAAACAAAAATAAATAATGGCAATATACTAATTATTTATTTCACATATTAACAAAGACTATATAAGAAACAATCCTTCTATAATTGGTTATTGAAATTCCACCATAACTATTAATACCAAAGAAGTAGTATAGAAGGATAGAAAGATATATAGAAAGATTATAAGGTTATAGAAGAATCTATCGCGTTCATGAAGAAAAAAGTGAAGTTCCGTAAGAACTCTTTGGGCTGAGCCGGTGATCGAAACCGGGACCTCTCGCACCCAAAGCGAGAATCATACCACTAGACCACTCAGCCACGCTATTCGTACTGATGAATTTCTCTTAACAATTTTTTGATAATTTTTTAATGATATATTGAAATATTATAGTAAAATGTATAAGACTAATTACACGACTATATACGAAATAAGTAAATAGTATTATCATTCATCTTTTGTTTGCTTAATCATTATCAAAGCTTAACAGATAATTCATAACTATGAGCAACAATGAATACTATTTGATTATAAATGACAAATTATATTATTTTAATATGTAATTTTAAACATATATATTTCAAATATGTAACACGTAGATATACGAAGTTATTTTCTGACATTTTAATTTCATATCAGGTAGCTCATCAATCGATCTTGTTGTATCCATAGAGGACTGGTTAAAATGAAATAAATTAAACTGTGAAATTTATAAACTAAAACCTGAAAGACAAATTAATAAAGAAATGATGAGATAAAATATCCAATTTGTAAATTTTCAGCTTATATTTTACGGATCGTTACAGTCTACTTAATTCAAACAAATGATGGAAGAACTTGTTCTCCTTGCTAATATTACAATAAACGGGATACTTTATTAATCATTCCGATGCTATTAATGAGCATCATAGATTAGAATACGGCGGGACTGTCTTATTTATCGGTAGACGGAAGATAATAATTTCTTTACCTGAACATGTTATTCTATCGATGATGTCGTCTCATCGATCAAATAATACCGATACTGTTGTCTTTTGCATTTCTTTCAATAACCTTTCATTACATTCAACCATATTCATGAATAATAAAGAGACAAAATGAGAGTGTCAAGCCATTTGTTCATTTGTCTTATTCGCACTACCGTATACTTTCACAACGCTGTTTCGTAATGGATTTATGAGATAATACAAAATTGATTTCATGATTCGTGTTTCCGAAATCCATACATGTAAGCTATCATTTTTTTCCGAATCATACTCGTACTACGTTAATTAATCCACTTTACTCAAAACACCGTAGCATTTACTTTAGTATATATAAACCACAATTTGTTTTGAATACCAAAAAGTGATAAAATAACAGGAGAGCAAATGCATCCTAACCTTACATTCCAGCATAATGGATGATGAAAAAAAAGACAAAAGGCACTCTGATTAAGCAAAATAACAAAATTTCTTAAGCAATCGAAGAACTATTATATTACTGACTAGTTAAAACACAATATGAAAAACTCAAACATGATCCAGGAACAGAAAAAGATAATTTAGGTAACAATATTCAGTTAACCAAACTATATAAAATAATTTTAAAAAAGTGCAATCAAACTTGGCAGGAAAATATATGACACGAAAGTAAAATGAAAATATGGGAATCGCGTGCAAATAATAACTTTTGATTCAAAGTTAAAGAAAACATTTGAAATAATTCTGCTAATTAATGTGGATCATTTCTTACAGTTTCTATAATAATTAACCGGATATGATTGTTGCCTTATCTGCGATTGCTACTGGTTTTGAATGATCGACATAAATCTCATACGGGGTAACCTAAGAAAGAAGCTTAATACCTATAAACTTTATATTTTTTGAGACGAAATAAGAAAAACACGAAGGAACTCTTCTATAATAAACAATTTGGGTATCTCCCGTTAATGCTACATTACTCAAATAGGCAGGTCAATATAATATAAGCAAAGACAAAGTAAACAATAAATTGTTTGTCCATGCCTCTAAACTCAGGTGATGAGACCAATCCAAGCATTCAATAGATGATAAATGGAAGAAAGAATTACGCTACAAGACTTCAATGGAATTGGGGCCTTGTCAGCGTAATTCTTTTCCATCAATCCAGCTAAAAACTCTAATGCGAAAGCATGGGAAGAAAATATAACTAACTATATATCGAGTAGGGAGTATAATGCGTGCTCGTTTGAATGGTTGAAGTGGAGCATTCCTTGTAGTGATGTGCTCTACATGTATGCGACGGATTAAATAACTCCCAACTGTGAAAGAAGTGTTGTAAATAAGGGAGAGAAGTATATTGTACAAAATATCTCAATAATTCGAATACAGTACTTTTTCTAGAATTATAATATAAAGAAAGCTAATAAAAATTGTCTAACAGTACTTACTACATTTTTTACAAATTAAACGTGGCTGCATGGTAAGGAAAAAGAAAATTCTCTAGTATTTGTCCTTACCATTAGCCTATCAATTCATAAATAAACCAATACTTGTACAGCAGTGAGATAATTAATCAAGAAAACAAAGTAAAGCAAATGATACAGCACTGCTGTGTTGCCAAAAGAAACTCCGCGCATCCTAGTATATCATGCACTGAATTTTTCCAATAATAGAACGATCCAAATCTCTCTCTTTCCTCACTGCTCTTATTTTTCTATTTAGTCCAAATGAACATGAAACAAATGACGAAATTAATATCAGTTTAACACAAAGAAGAGTCACGACCTCTCATGAGACGCTCTCATCACAATCAATATCGATGGCGATTTGAATGTCTGCAATAAAATTCAGAATTGAATTAATTAGTTTTCCATTACATCGAAGAAATGAAATTAAACAGTAAAAAACTTCTGATAATTAAGATTTGTCTTGGTCTTATTTAAAGTGATTTTATCATATAAGTTGACTGTGTATTTCAGTAGTTTCATGGTACTAAAACTGAAATAATTATAAGAAAATGATCTAATGATATTGAAATGTTTTATGACCTAAAGGTATGTCAAAATAAGAACAGCAAAATACAAGGAACACAAGAACGTGGAGATGCAATGTTATATGCTAACATGCTGTTTGTTTTTGTGCAGTTACAAAACAAAAAATTTTCATCCAAATACAAATCACTCGTTGTGCATCTCTGAAACGGATACTTAGAAATAAATATAGTATAAATATATGGAAATATAAATATATACCGTCTAAATAATTCGTGTTCTGTGTGAGAACTTTCATGCCAATTATTTTTAGATGAAGTGTGAATTTGATATGAATCATATTTGTGTCCTGATGATCGTTCTGAGCTATGTGTTTTCTCACGACTGAAATAAAAGCAATACAAAGAAGTTGATGAAAAATCGAATTGCAGAGGGAAAGTGAAAACTCACTCCGATGACTTGGAATGATGATGACGACCGTGTATCAAAGGACGGCGCCTCGGTGATAATCTCTTTGGCGATGCACGACGTTTTCTCAAGGATGACGGTAAACGAGCACTTTTATATGAAGGATATGAAACCGCAACATCCATGAGGGGAAGCAGTCGGGAAGAACTCTATAAACACAGAGACAAACCATATCAAACACATTATATGACTTTTATTTCCTGCACAGCAAGAATGAATAAGAAAAGGCTGAACTTGTCAGAGTAACTTTTGGCAACTCTTACCCACAGATAAAATAGAAATCCCTCTAAATTTGATTAGCTATTAATTTAAACACATACATAGTTTTCTGTTCCACAATTCTTCCTGCTACGGCTACTATGTCTACATGAGGACAACAACATAGCAGGAGGCCGTTCTTCACTCAACAAATCTTTCAAAGTTTTCTTTACCGGTAGGTTTCTGAAACTTTTCAAAATATAGAAGTAAAACCCTTCAGTCACCCTGTTGCCCTAGTGCCAACACAATATATGTGCAATAATTTTTAGCTGCACTCTTAGGCGAACAAAAAACAACGGTATCCATAAGGCTACAGTGTAATGCATATGTACCACGTGCAAAAATGCAACAAAACTTGAACACACCAGCAGTTAACTACTTTTTAAATTTTTTTAGTGAGCGATCTCTAAATCGCATGAAATGAGAAAAGGTAGAGCTTGTGAAGTAAAAAAAAGCCATAATTGCGAAACTTCTTTGGTATTAATCAAGAATGTTCCGGGATTTTTAAATCACTTGGTTCGTTGCTTTCAGTTTTAATGAAAAGAGAAGTACAATAGCTTGAAAAGGAAAAAGATTCTCTTATAAAACAAACTCCCCTTAAGAAACATAACAATTATTGAGAAACTACCTCTTCGCATTTCTGAATTCTAAATAAGATATTTCAGTTTCTAATAAAGACGGTAGTTTTTGTGAATTATCTCGAATTTTCATTTTCAGTGCTCTCAAATCAACACTGTCATCAAATGGAAATAGGCTGCAGAGTCGCTGACCTGCAGCACGCTGTATTTCACAACCATCTGCAGCAGCATATATCACTTTTTCTGAAAAAAAATGCAAAAAAATGGTATGAATAAACCGAGCGGAATACTTTAAAAATTTCACATTAAACATCCCCAGTAAAAGCAATTTATTTTCTGTTTGCAGACAGAAAAAGCAAGTTTGAAAAAACTCTAATTTTGATTCGACAGCATTCCAAAATAAGAAATGATTCAAACCATCGTGATTCACTTTCTGATAACGACCGTAGAGGAAAATACACCAGTTAAATTATTTAATGGTTTTACAATAGTTTCTGGGTATATAACTGAGAAGGGAATTCGTTCGAACAGGGAAGATATACAAAACTTTATATTATGGAAATGTTTGTTTAACAAAAATCTCCTGAAAATTATTCGGGAAAGAAAATTTTGGTGCTATAACTTGAGCAAATCCATATCTCGAATATGCTTATGCAGAAGACAGCGGTTGTTGCAATACAACAAAAACTCGTTTCAATTGAAGCAAATATACCTTTATTGAATGGATTCTTAATATGATCACTTGCACTAAGTGCAAGCGGACACTTTGTAATCCACTGCAGCTTGATGTTGCCACCGCCTTTGAAATCAACCCATCTCATTGCTGGTTGACTTCTATATAGCGCTTCTGAACACATTCGTGCAAAACCTGTTAAAAAAAGTATTAGGCAAGACCTGCAATGCTTCCTACTTTTAGAAAAGTTATATATTTGCATCTACAAATTAAGTCTGAAATACAATGTATTACCAGCAAAATGATCCGCATTTCGTGCAAGAAAAACCAGAATCACAACCGGAGCTCGCCGATATGCCTCAGCCAGAAGTTTTTCGACAAATGGATGGGTTGTCCACAATGATGTTTCCATCGCCAACTTGATATTTTCTTCACATGCTCGTGCTAAGAAGAATTGTGCACGATGCATCAAACACTCTATTTCGACCGATCCTAAATGAAACGGGTATCTATAAATCCATAAACTGTACCTTCAAGAAGTGATGTGTAAAGCTAAATAAAATAAGGAAAATAAGTTCAACTTTCTTTGCAATTGATATCAACATTATTTCCAGCAGTTTTTAATTGATATCAATTTCTTTGCAATTGATATCAATTCAAAACTGCTGGAAATAATGTCAAAAAAATGTACAATAATTTACCTGCACAAATGACTGCATCTGGTCGTTTATATTTATACGATTCTGCTGAATGTGCTCTTTTATATATCGAAGTATCTTTTTTCATCAAAGGCACTGAATTACAACGAGATGGTTCTAATGTTTCTTCTGCAAAATTCAAAGAAACACTGACCAAGACCGGATAACGTACACAAGCACTATTCATGATATATAAGAAATAATATTCCTCAAGAATTCTATTGAATCGTAAGAACAGTACAGAGTAATACAAAGGAGAAATCCATTGGGAAAGAACCAACTGTAATCAACTGTAATTTGATCACTCAGAACAATCCATGACACCAGATCTGCGTATTTTATATACGGATAAATACTAAATCTCATATGCATTTAAAACTAGTCAATAAAGTAAATACGATATAAAAAATAACCATGCGTTTCGTTGCATTCATCTCGCACCACCAGATCCAACGCCACATCGGCCTCATCCAACTGGTCAGAATGATCTTCCACAACAACTATGACACTATCATTACTGACAACTTGTGCTGGACAATATCCGAGTTTGTCATTACTGCCATGGTTTTTTTCAGCAGACTCAGGAGAACTCTGTTTGCCTGTGCCGTAACTGTCATCGTTATCATGTTCACCTGCATTCTCTGGTGATGATTTGATACCTGGTCCTGTCTGGTAACTGCTGGACGGACTTGAAGAATCGTCTTCATCTACAGGTGGGAAAAGACTGCATTTTTAATCTTCTTTTGAGAATATGGTGCGATTCAGAGTTTAAAGTTCGAGAAAGATATTGTTGGCATGATAAATGCTGACCAGCGGTGAGATAAAGAGAAATTAGAATGACAAGGACTCATGTAGTCAGTATAGGCAACCTGAATTGGCGATTTTCTACGCACTTGTTTCCCAACATCAGAGTCAAAGTTCATAGGAAAAATAGAAGCCTTAATGGGAATGACATAGTTGGAAATGTAAAAATAGCGTTTTCTAGCGAATAAAATAGTTGGAGCTGTCGATACTCTTATCAGATTGGAACAAGAGTGGCTGGAACTGTTGACCGACTTACCATCTCTGCCAACTAAGCGAAACTTGGTTGGTAAATGAAACTGGAAAGTCTATGCAGTAAGAGAAACCGCCTTCTCCTACAGATCAAATTCTGATGGGACAGGGAAGACAACAAATGGAACGATAAAGGAGAAGTTTCATAGATGCAGGAATGGCATTGGTTATCGATTTGTATTTCAACACAACAGGGACAATAATCCCACCGAAGAGCAAAGCTGAAAGAAAAGAGCAGAATTTTTTAAATAAAATTTCAACTTAGTATAAATGTTCAAATTTACGAAATCAAAAGTCTCCGAAGTCTGCGGTTATTTTAAGGTTGGAAGTAAAATGCTTTGAGATGCTTAATGGTGCTACTAAACACACGATTCACATCAACGTTACTGCATTCCAGTATATGACCCAAGTCACTACGTTAAGATAAAAAAAACCATATCCCTCTAATACGAGAAAGTTGCATTCTTTGAATCCCATGTTTTTTTTGTGATAGGTACCCCGCTGCTCATTACTATTGGGAAAATACAACTGTTTACAGCCTCATCATCTACCGACGTCAAAGTATTTCGTTTCTGGTCTACTTCTAAGCAATTTAAATACTGAATAAGCACTAACTGTTTTACACTCGCATTATATAAATAGGTAAGTGACTAATCATCACAGGTAGCATCGTAGCGAAGTCTTGTGTAATTTCACTAAGGATCATTTATGCTTTCCGTTAAAAGACTACAGGCAAACTTTCGTTTGTATGTCCTTTTTAGAAGAATAAATCGTTTTGGAACAATTTGAACTAATCGTATCAAATGTTCAACAACTGAAACATTACTCGATGAAATTCAAACTCTTATCTTCTTCCTTGTCAATTAATTGAAAAAAATAATTTATGCCAAGAACTGAAGTGGTAAGTATCAGACTGAATCAGAATAACATATAGAGAGCTTAATGATACAAATGCTTTTTTAAACAGTGCAAAAATGAAGGAAAATTATTTCAAGTGTGAAATATGGGAGAAAAAAAAAGCTTACCATCATCGGAAAAACCTGGTGAACTATACAATGTTTCATTGTTGGACTTCGCCATCAAAATTACCTTTTTTATCCACCTCGTCTAAAATTTAAACTTAATTTAGATTATTTGAAAAACAGAGCAATGCGCAAATCATATCACACATCTAAAATTTAAAATTGTTAACGATATAAACTACTGAACAAAGAATTCTACAAGCTGAAATGCTAGAGTTTATAACGCACATTTTAGAATATAAAAAGAGATCACTTCTTCATTGCATCAACAGCATTGAAAGATGTATACATAAAAGTGTGAAACTCGCATGTCAAATAAAATTATGCATTTCTTGAGTTAAATTCACAAATATCAGATGACTACACGAAAAAATATGATTAAGATATAAGTACGAAGTCCATAAATACAAACTTAAAAAACAAACCAGCTCTACAAAATTTACTAAACATTTTTGATACAATGCTTCTATATCCACCACGTATCATACAATGAAAAATGGCTAAGAACTGATACGCAAAAAAATGTATTTATGTACTTACTATATAACACATTTTCTATGAGAGATCGAAGAAATAAGCGTAACATTTGTAAAGGTTAGTCTTTTTTTTCCTCGCATATACTATTTTTACTCACACTTATTGTATACTCTTCGCTTCCTAGTCAGTCATGTTTCTGTATTAATCTGGCATGTTATCTCCCTTATTGAATAAATTTACTATACTATTATTGGATTTATGTGTCTTACCACTCTAATTTTCTAACACTATTTCGCTTCTATTCTTTCATTCTCTTATTATATGCAAACTCACTTCCTAAGAATGATGAAGAAATAGTCCATAATACGAGAGAAAAGTAGAGATTGAGAATTTGGATGAGAGAGTATGTCTTCTATTTTGTGTACAATGAATAAAAAAATATTAATTTCTTTTAATTTTGCTTTATTTTATTGTATTTGAGCGTAATAATTCATGCTGATTTTTTAAAATTTATCTGTCGAGAAATAATCAAACAACAGAGATGAAATCACTTTTTCAAAAATAACTCTGCTTCTCATCCTTTCTATCCATTTTCAATCTCTTTCCTCAATTCTACTACAATATGAAGAGAATAAATAAGCATTCATATTATTATTATTATTATCCAAACATTTTCTTTTAGCTTCTTTTATTGCCAACATTTATTATTTTTATTTTATTACACTTTTGCCACTTTCTTTTATTTATGTTATTCACTTAATGTTTACATCACTCACAAATTACACATTAAATTATATGAAGTTGGCTGTAATATGATACTAAGAAATTTATACAAGATAGTGAGGGAACAATGAAGAAAATGTAAGGTTAAATAAAATTGGAATGCTTTAAAAGCAGATATTTATCATTTTATAACTAACCTGGAATAGATACAGGAATAGCCAAATCTATTGAATAAACATGGCATCGAGGATATTCAATAAAGAAAAATATCTCCTTAGCTACAAACATAGTAATGTCGAAGCTTGTAAAACATAAACAAGAAGTTTCGACAACCGGTTGTCAATCGTACTCGATGTCTTTGTCACAGTAATCAACTTCTTCATCTGTTTTCTCGATTACTTTTTCTTTTTTTTATCATTCGCATAATATTTTAACTAACCAGTGGTAAAATATCCCATAACTTTATAAAATTGCCGATAGTTTATTGTACATTAATTATTTCTGCAGATAAGACTTCTGGAAATACCTGTTTGGTCAAATGAACCATTTCTCTTTCTTAGTTCGTCGTCTCAATGTTTATTAAAATCATTCCACTGAAAAATTATAATTTCACTGATTCGCTGAGAATTAGTTGTTACTAGCATCAAGAATTTATTTGTCTTCTTGTACTGAACGAATCTTTTCAAGGATGAGTAAATACTTTTCTTTAAATTTGATTATTTCTTGATTTACAAAAACTATAGTGACAATCTTTAAATTCAAATGTTTGTTGATTTATTGATTTTTCTCCTATCATTGTTTGTGACTCATTTGAATCATCTGCTTATTCCGTTGGAGCTTTTCTGCATTTTCTATCACCAGAAACATATTTGATGACACTTTGCTTTGTTGTTCTCTCTACTTTATGTAAGCCGATCGTTTTCACTGTTGGTGAATGATGTTTTTGGAGCTTATAATATCGTTTTGCTACTCTTACCAATAGTTTAACATAAAAAAACGAATGAAAGTAAAACAATGAAAAATGAAAATATTTGCATTCTACTTTTTCAATTTGATTTGCCCTTTTTCATAGCCCATAGATTCCGTATTGATTAAATTATTATCTAATGCACTTCTAAGTTATGTTTCAAGACTTTACAAAAATTTCTCAATTCTAATATATTTATGGGATGGAATTCATTCACATATCGCTTGTCTTATTAAGAGTTATTATATTTTAGAATTAAAGAATGGCGTTTTAAAGTTATGGTGCGATATTTATTCCGCTTTAAATGCCATTATTTTTGCATATTCCTATGTGTTATTTTGATTTTTATCTGTTATCAGTGGCTATTCACTTTATTGTTGGCGAAGAGTGTTGCTGAGGAAAAACGAGTAAGTTAATAAAATTTCGAATTCTTATTGAAAATCTTATAGAATTTAATTTATGTGGTTTCATCTTTTTAAGCCATTTTTTTGTTGCATGTCTTTCAGCTACTGTAAATTGCAACACAACGTATCGGGAGATTTTAATAATTCAAAATTGTGTCGGTTTTGATGTAGTTGTCAAAATTGCTGTTGGAAACATCAACTTTTCTCGTTTCTATAAAGTATATATAATATCTTAATAATTTTTGGAATTTTATAAAACTGATAGGCAACGAAACTGTAGCGATTTCCATTAATGTTGAAATATAGAAATTTGGGGACTTTTCTAGCTATGATTGAAAACTCAAATGTGTGAACGAATGAAACATAAATTAAAAAATATATTAACCAGAAATGTTGAAAATTTACAGTTTTCTGGAGAAAATGCAGACGTGATATTTAACAAAAGCATTATAAATTAAATTATTTGAAAAGGAATTTAATCAAATATTTATGCTTAAATCTCCAATAAGTCTTGATGATGATAAATTCACTTTCTTAGCAATTAAACATTAAAAGTTCACTTATTGAGTAGACAGATCAAATTAGGTTTTTTAATAGTTAACTTTATAATTCTCTTTTAGAACCCTTATTGTGATATCTTATTATGATATCGCATGGGTCCTAAAATAAATATGATAGAGAGTGTTCATATTCGAAGTGCGTAATAATCGCAAGAGATTAATAATTGCATTAATCTCATGATTAGTAGCACGCGGACTCGCTGATTAACTGTGCTTTAAAATGGATTTTTTTGATACTTGTTGGTAGGATTATATCTGATATGAAAATTTTTGAGGTATATCCGTAAGTAAACAATCCTTTAAAATGGTTGTTTTGATGCTTGTGGATTATCCTCAAAATTAATTGCAATTGGATTTTTTAATTAAAATTAGATTGGATTTTTTCTGTGTTGCTTTTATGTCACGCAAAATATATCATTTTTGTGCTTCGCTTCATCTCATCAGTGAATTGCAACGACACTTTGATTTCTAATCCTTTGAGACGCAATGCTTATCGAGTATTAAATGAGTTGTAGAGATATTTAGTAAACTTAACAGCATCATCTTTCATTTACCAAGAATTATTCAGAAAACTGAATCTGATCATTAATCATTTTCAGCTAATTTCGAGCTCCTGAAACAAAGTTTTCACTTTCAGTTAATAAAACCACAAACATCAGAAGTCTCCGCTAAGAACGTGGTAAATTTAACAATATATATCGAGGCACAATGTCCGGATACCTCCCGCTTTGTTCACCGACAATTTTTACCAACATGGCAAGAATTGTCCGTAACAAATAGGATTTCGATTAAAATTGTACCTTTTGGCAAAGCGAAATGTTACTCAGTTGGTACTGACTACAGGTAATTTCAAAATAGTTCTTAATGCTAATTTATCTTCAATATGTGCGTTATATATTGACCTGCATATTATTTGGTTTAATTTTATTAATAATAATAATTTGGATTTATTTCTACAATTTTTTGTCCATAACTTTTTTACTTGAGGTTTTTTATTTATTTTGAGCTTTATGTTAGTGAAAAGGATATTTGCTGTATATGATATATAAAAAGGTGAATAGTAAATGAATAGGTTAGTTTGGACAAATAATTTTGTTGACTAAGCTTATGATCACTTATTATTTTAATTGTGAATGTCAACATGGGCCGCTAGAATGCGAATTGAATCAGCTTATGAACTGCGTAATTGACATGGTTAAGAATCCGCATCAATATGTTCCAGTAATATCTTGCATTCAAGGAAAGCGTGATCTTCATTCAGCCGGATTAAAATGCTTGTCGAAACTTCTTGTGCCCATTAAAAGGTTAATTTCAACAGAAAACGACAGGTTGAAAAGTTGAACGAAATTTTTGGTATTAGCGTAGGCGTTCTGATATCTGACTAGTAGAGTGTTGTTTGCCTTGATGCTGTTATGTTTGTTTGTGTAGAGTGGAAAGAGCTGCATACTTATCGCGTTTTTAGATATGCTTGTGAAAGTGAGGTGCGGTAGTTTTGCACAATACACTTTCTGTTGGAAGATTACTGACCATTCAAAACTCATTAGCGATTGGTCTTCTACTGTTAAGGTATTCACGATTCTTTTCCTTTTCAGTCTCGGAAATTTGCTTACCTACACATTATTATAATCTGAGTATTTCAGTATCTTACTATGCGCTGAAGGAAAAAAAGGACGAAGACTTCTGGCAAAAGCAGGTATAGAAACAAAAAGTTTGCAGCCACCACTATATTTCATTCCTTGGATTATGATCAATGAAGCACGCTCGAGTGATGCATTCTACGATCTGAAAAAGAATCTTTGTGATGCGCTAGATCCCATACCGGACCAATGCAAGGAACAGCAATAAATAAGTTCCGTTCCAGCAATAAATATGTAGTTTTTTTAAAGCATTGTTGTATTAAAGTTCGAAATTAGTCGCTATGTGATTTGAGCTTTTATTATTGCGAATTTTCGGCAAGTAGATTTGACACAGTACGCAAATATGGTAGGTAAATTATAAAATATGAACTTATGTATGAAGATTTTGCTCACTGATTATAACGAAGTATTTGACTATGTGAATGTATGGATTGCTGAGGAAATAGTTTTGTAAATAAGTTGATATTCTCTTTCTGATTTTTTTCCTGTGTTGCCTAAATGATTCCGGTTAATTTCAAATTTTATGCTGAATAATAGTTACCATTGGCATGTTACGCGTTATGTTTTTGTTTTTTAAATTCTTCCTGAGGAATTATAAGAGAGTGTACTCAGGCTAACTGCACACTTTAGGTTTTATCTGGATGATTCATGATAAAAGAGAAAAATTAGTGCGTCAGCCTTGACTTAATGCTATCTGTTGTTTGAAACCTTCTCTGCAATTATTTATGTTGGTTGTCTTCCTAACTTTTTCTGGAATTTTTTCCGGTTGGTTATCTTTCTGACTTTCGTGGATTTTTCTTCAGAAAAATAGTTGCTTGATGTTTACAGTTCAGAACAATGTACTAGTATGTACTACTGATTCTAGCCTCTAAATATCCGAAAAACTTTATACTTTCACTTATCTCCACAATTGATTTTTACTACAAACTACAATTTCCTTTTTATCTCTTATTACAAAGTAATTTGTAGAATACATAATTCATTTGCTGTATTAATCACTATTTTTACTTCTAATTTTGTATATTTTTTTAATTCAAATTAAAATTCTTCACTGCATTAGCTAGTATTTTATGATATTCTTTAGAAACTATGTACTGCCGTCTTGAAATTCCGTTTCAACATTTATAGTGTCTTGCATTTCCCATATGTATTCTTACTGATTACTTTACTTTGAATGAATAGTATTCGATATGAATAGTTTTCTCCATTCTTATTTAGTTGAGTCATTTCACGGATAATTTCATTTTATGTATAAATTATTCATTCCAACGGAATTTTTTCGTTCGTAAGTGACAACTTAAGTATGAAAATTTATTTAGGTAAATGAAAATTTAAATGATTTTCTGAAGGAACTACTAAGCTTCAATTTTCATTTTATTAGCCTATTACATACATTTGAAGATAGTGGGAATGTCATAGTGCCAAATAAAACAATCTGAAGATGAATAACTTAGTAAAAAAAAATTACAATTTAAATAATGTTGTAAGAAACTTTTGCATGAAACAGGTCAAAACTTTTGTAATGGTTGAATGAGTTATTAGACATGTAGAGATAAAGGGAATTTGCAAGGAACTTTGAGCATATTATCACAGCTGTAACATACGAAGTTATGAATTGCGGTTTGTGAACCATGGAGAATTCATGCTATTCGTTATTGTGGCATCAATTTTTTCAAGTCATTAAGTGCTGATAATTATGATAGTTAAATTTTATCAAATTCCCGAATTGTTTGCCCCACCAAATTTTACCATACAAGCAAGGTTATTTGCCTCGCCAATTGCTCACTGTAAGGAAACATTATGTTGCACCGTGGCGCATTGCCACTGCGCTGCATTAGTTGGCAGATTTCAAAACATCGTGATCCTATACCGAATGTCGGAATATGGGATATGTGTGACTCTTATTAGTGTGGTCTTTCGCCGACAAGAAAGAGTTCTGAGATCTCTCGGAAGTTTTGGGATGGGGGGAAGATGGAGGGGATATAAACACTTTTCTAATATAAGTGGGTCTAGAAGCATCTTAATATACTTCAAATGAAGTTCCATTAGCTGAGAAACGTGTTAGCTGCACGACATCTTTTGTATACATATTTTCGCACATGACGACTTCCGAGACCTTGTCCATCTTGTAGATCTCGATGCCCTGCTTGGCTCCATTCTTTCAACTGTATTCCTCGGTTCTTTTTAACTGCATTTGCTAGGTAGTCATAGATAAACCTTAGGATTATGTTGAACCTGTATAATTTTAAAAATCTGTTCTCGTTCCTTTTATCGCTTTAGCATCTTATAACTATTTGTAATAAAAAATCAGAGTTTGTTGATCTTTGTCTTCTCAGATCTTAATATGTGGTACTTTATTGTGGGTTGCGTGGGCTACTTGCCATTTTAAATTCTGATTTTTTCGTGGACATTTTGCCAGTCAGTCTATTCAGAACTAAAGTTCGTCAGCGGATCTGGGACTTTAATCTTCCGCAAACTTTTGTTCCGACTGCTTGAAACGATTGGTTAAAATAAGAACTTTCTTATTGCAGAAATCTATCAGATAACATTAAGTCGTTATATCTCTCACATTATCTTCATCCATCTGTTTGCACATTCAGCGGTTGCTCGTTACATACGCATTGGCTGTTCTGATTCACACCACTGTCACATTCTCGTTTAAAAAAGCAGGAAGATCTTATTTCGTGCCATCCTTTTTTCTCAATTTGTTTATAAAGAAAGATTCACAACGTTTCGATGTCTTTTTTGTTAAAGTGACACGCTATCTCTGATTTTCCTACTGTACCGGTTGTATGGAATTTTAGTGCAGTTCAAAAATCAAGTAACTAAGCTTCATTTTTCGTTGGCAGATACAGTTATCTTTGATCTATTGAGCGCTAGTTTGAAGACCCACTACGATAACAAGTTTTGACATATCAAATTCCCTTGCGTGAATTAACGCAGAATAAATTATCGTACATTTTTCCTTATGATGGGATTGTTTGTTATCACGAAAATGAGCAATACTGTCCAGTCATCTTACTACCTTTTCTCCCTATGATATTAGACTGAACTTGGCTATACTGAGAAAAGCCAAATTGACATGTTGAAAATTCCTGGATATTAGTGATGGCGCATGTAATTGCTAAATTGAACTAGTGCAATTTTTTTCCATTGCTGATTATTAAGTTATGCTTTGATATAACTATAGTTTTATGGGAGAATTTTAACATTCGTATTTTGATGCTTGCTAAATAAAGCAGTGTAATTAGCTTTTTCATTATTTCGCAATTAGTTTTTTTGAATGAAAATTAAAGTTCAATAATTTATTAAATAAAATTTTTCACGCAAGCGTTGAGGGGTGTTAGTGATCTTTTGTTCGTTAAGTTTTTTTCCCATGTATATGAATGCCCTCCTGCTGTTATCATTGAAATGATCCATTCAACGGATTTATCGTTTAGTTTATACGAGGGATTTTCACAAAGGTTGCGAAATTTTTTATTTATATCTATTTGTGCTTTTGGTTTAATAGTTTTTCTTTTGTTTCAAAAATAAATTGCAGGAGTGCTTTGTTTACTGAAAGTCGCACGGAATTCCTGCAATATATGTTGATATTATTTTGAATGTGTGCTAACGTTGAATAAATCTGCAAATATCTTTCTTTGAACTGTATTTATGAAGATAAAATGGTCTTCTATTATATTGCTTTTTGGAAATGAAAATGATTAAGGTACCTTAAATGTTTTCAGTTGTAAATTTAGCAAACGATGTGTTTCTGATTTGCATTTGCTTATCGATTGTGCGACTATTTTTAGTTTGTTTCAGGGGTTTAAGCATTGAGGCTGTTCTGTGAGCAAAATAAAGCTATGTGACAAGCCCAAAAAATATCTGAGCACACATTTATCGGGTTAGCTGCTTAGTAATGAAATATATATATATATAAATTTTAGAAATTAAGGATGATTGATAGCTTACGCTGTATTATGTAACCTTCTTCCTTTTACATTAGAAGAAAACATGTTGTAAAGAAATAAGGATGCGATGATTAATACCCGGTAATTCATATTCCCAGTTATTGGAACAGTAAAGTTTTAAGTTTATACTCTTTTTCATAACTTAATTGTATTGTTTCAACGAAACTTATAAGTTCATATACATATCGCTATTGTTTGGTTTTCTTTTCAGATGATTCAGATTTCATTTTTCCAATCAGGAAATTGCTGTTTTTATTTTCTTAAAAAAATATTTTACCGGAATTTCATTTTCTTTGTAATTTCAAACGTTGAGTGGGAATCATTGAGTAATGAAAGGAAAGATACTATTTTTGGGATTCGTTAATGGAAAATAAACTTGGAGCTTTATGGCCACGGTTTGCTTAACGTTCCATGAACTTCACTTTCTGTGCGTTTTGTCGTTTAAAAGATTGATTTAAAATTTTTCATTGATACATCACAGATATTTCAGTTTGTTTACGTAAATTTATCACAATGTCAGCACCCGGCGGTGGTCGCAAAAAAGCTCTCCTCAAAGTAATTATACTAGGTGATTCGGGTGTTGGTAAAACATCACTAATGAACCAATATGTCAACAAGAAATTCAGTAATCAATATAAAGCGACGATTGGTGCTGATTTTTTGACAAAAGATATATCAGTCGGCGATCGAAATGTTACTATGCAGGTTGACCAGCTTTTTTATTTATTCTTTAATTTGAAATCGAAATTCTTCAAGCACGACTGTGGATGAATAAGCGGGGTTGATAGATATTTGAAATACTTTCATTTTTGAAGGAGTGCTTGTGAGATGATGAAAATTATTTGGGTGCTTTTAAACTTATTATTATGTATGCTCCTAATATTCCACCCTTTTTAAGTGATTACGTAGTCCGGAATTGTCAAGGCTGAAGGAAGTTTTATTTTATCTATATATGTTGTATTTGTTTTAAGGGCAGAATTCGTTTTTCATGCATCTAGGACATCATCATTAGGATAGTACATTTCTCTTGCATTATTTTTATTACTTGCTAGTACTTTTTGAAATTACAAGTTACCACTGTTATATAAAATAATATAAGTTAAATTTCTGATTTATAAAATTGGAAATTACCAAGTAGATCTGAATTGGAATTGTAATACCAGAAGCTGTTTTTTGCAGATTTGGGATACAGCTGGACAAGAACGTTTTCAATCGTTGGGTGTTGCCTTCTATAGAGGAGCGGATTGTTGTGTGCTTACTTATGATATCACTAATGCCAGTTCTTTTAGAAGCCTTGAATCTTGGAGAGACGAGTTTTTGATTCAAGCAAGGTTTGTTCCTAGTGTATTTCATGCATTGTTTTTCATTTGTATCTAAAGAGTTAGAGATCTAGGACAGCTTAAAAATGTGTTTGTTTCATCATTAATAAGAATAGCATGTATGAACTTTTAACTGTGATTTATCTAAAGCAAAGAGATTTTTATTCCAAGAAAGGCGTGGACGATCTATGACTTCATTTTGCAAAGAATTGTCCCAGAGAACGAGAAAGGGAATTTTGAAAGATCTGTGATCTCATTAATTAAAATAATTAAATCTGTCTACACCTCGCAAGCATATGAAGTTTTGTTTGTCATCTCATTCGTGGTGTCAGATTTTAATGAAACAGGTGCTAGTTCTCAAACGTTATTTCGTGCGGGCAGTGCAAAATTTATTCCTGTAACCGTATCGACTGGCAGTGTATTGAACAGATGGGTCAGAATTAATATTATTTGATTTGCAGTCCACGCGATCCAGAACATTTTCCATTCGTATTACTTGGTAATAAAATTGATCTAGAAGCTAAACGTGCCGTTGGTGCTAAAAGAGCCCAAGCATGGTGCCAGACAAAAAACAATATCAAATATTATGAGGTTAGGCATTAATGCTTTTTTCAGAATAGGGAGTCGAGAATACTTTCATATAACTTGATAAAAATTGGAACTGAAATTTTATTTTATCTCGGGTTTTTTATATGAAGTTCTTATCTGCTGTGCAAGTTATTGGCATTAGTTTCGATCACATAGAATCGCCTTTTTTTGAATTTATCTCGAGTGATTTTTATCTTTTTGAAAATCGTCTTTTGAATGATTAGTAAAATTTGAAGATTCTGAAATTTATCCGAATTAGTTCTCTTCAGTTACACATAAACCGTGTTGAGCATCGTCTTATCGTTTTATCATTATCCACCATACTCTTTTTTTTTATGAGCATCTCTAATCTACTTCAACTTATTTGTTATCGTATTCTAGGTATCAGCGAAGGAATCTGTGAACGTAGAGCAAGCGTTTATTGAAATTGCTCGTGATGCTTTAAAGCGCGAAGCGCAAGATGTTCAAGATTTTCCGGAATTTCCAAACCAAATTCGCTTGGATCATCGGGAAACAGCACAGCAATCTGGTGGTTGCAATTGCTGAGGATTTTGAGTGAGCGGGATTTGCATTTAGACTTAAATATAAGACAGAGTATTCTTCCTTTAAAACACATTTCATCAGATACAAATCTTGCACACTTTATAATTTTTTTTTCCTGTTTTTCTGTGTTCGAGAACATAATTTTACTATCAATTTGTCACACAGTTCCTAATTATATGGTACTCTTATCAATGGCTTTTTCTGAATTACAGGGCAGCCATAATCTGAATTTCTATCTCGAAGCGCTGATTGTTTTTGAATGATAAGAGCGGCCGTTATTCCTTTTTTTTTTTAAATTAATGCCTTATTAAGTTTTACTTTTAAAGGAAAGCTCTAAGTTTTTCAAATGTAGAGTTTTTTAGACTGTTCAATAAATGTTAAGCAATTCACTCATCCTCTCTTTTTCTCTCTTTCTGTAACAAAATGTAAAAAAGATTTATTTTTTTGAAAAGATTTGCAATTAAGCAATGTTTTACATATTTCTGTATCCTGTTTCCTCATAAAGCAGTTGAATAAACAATGTAATGCTTCCTTTCTCTCATTATGACCTTTCAAAACTTTTCCTGATCGTATCAATGACTGTCAGCACATTCGGTCCATTTTAAAGTTATGCGACATACCTTTTCAAATAAAGTACATTTCATTACCATTTCCCCTTCTAGCTCGTATTTTCACAGCTTGTGTGAAACAGTAAATGCGGAAAAAACAATTGTATATTCAATTGATTGAATACACTTCCGAATAATGCGTTGCAAATTATCAAGCATAACTTCCTGATTATAAGGGTTTTGGTCACTTTCTATAAAGAAAAGGATGTTCCATGCAACTTTTTTTAACTGAAGCGGAGTTAGGAATTTTTTTCCTATTCTTGCCATTTTAAGATTTTTAAATTTGAGAGCGAAGATTTTTTTTTTGTTAATTTATTGGTGATATTGATAGTTACTCTGTTGTAATAACAAGAGGTAGGAATAAGTATATTGCAGGATGACATAAAAAGTAATTATGTCTCAAATTATTTTTAAGGATATAATTTATTAAATAGTGGTTCATCCTTCATTAACTTTACCATAGATTGCAACTTTCTTCATCTATATCTTTGTCACTTTTGCATATATCTTGTATTTTCCATATTCTTGCTTTATTCCAATTTGAAGAAAGCAATAAAGGAATATTTAAAGAATCTAATCAAAAGCTATATGCACGAAAGAGTTTCGAGATGCATATTGTTTATTGCACGCTTACATGCCTTTGTCCGAGTTAAGCATCAGAAAAACATGTATGTCAACATGAACGAACCCAGCTTGCAGCGTTAGAATATTGGTAAAATCAAGTATTGTTATATTCAAAGGTCTAAGGTCAAGTAAAAACTTCTAATTGTGCATATTTCATCATTATAATCATACATATGCTTGAATTAATCAAATATAAAGAAAAGCAAAAGTAGAATTCAATGTAGAAAGGAGTAAACATTTGACAATAAACTGTCCACTGGAAGTACAAATTATAGCTCATTTCGAACATCAATATTTTACTCTATAAGTATGAAAATTTAAACGAACAAGAAGTTTGATAAATTAATTAACAGTCCCAATAAAAGAAAAAGTTTGATCTTTACTGTAACCTCAAATTAAGCAATCGATTTTTTTGCAGTATGTTTAATTTCTAAAATATTTCCATACTAATTTCAAAATATTGTCGAAAATTGTTCGTAGTCCAATTATAAACGGTATTTAAAGTTAAATACTTAAGTTAAATTACTTAAGCTACTTTTTACCTTTGCTAAAGATTAATTAATTTGCTAAAAATTAATTTTTTTCGGGCTCTAATTCTTATCTTTATCTTATCTTTTAAATTTAAGTTCTTATCTTTTGAATTTAAAAGATAACTTTCTAAGAAGCTAACTGTTAATAGAACATTTGAATTCTTTTACATTTGTTTTGTCCTTACTTAACATATCACAGAGATATTTCTGATATCTTTTTATTTTATAAAATGTTGATTTGATAAATTTTAATAGCAAAAAAAGAAAGAGTACCTAAAAATGAATTAAAAGTAATTAAGAAAAAATAGGTAAATTTATTCTTCGAAAAGTTAATTATCATTGAATGATATTATTTAAAAAAATATTCTTAACATGAGTAATTTAAATATTTTTCAAACAACTTTTTTTAATAAGTTTTATTTTTAGGATAGAATTTTGCAAATTAATGAGATGATTCATTCTTTTCATCACTTCTCCTTTGTTTTTGAAATATTATCAGAAATTGTTTGCTTTTGTTATTGTTGTTATCAGTTGATGCAATAATAACAATAACAAAAAAGTCAGGTGATAAACGTAAAATTATTCGGATTGTTTAATTCTATCGGAATTATTTCGAATAAATTACTGAAACGTAATTGCGGTTTATAAGTATTTGATAATTTAAGAAAGAAATTTATTTGTTTTTAATATTTCACAAAAAATACTAAACTTTAAGTAAAATAGTTTATTTCATCACAAATCTTTCAGAACAATTTATCAACGAATAATTATGCTAAAAATAATTATCAATAAAATAACAAAACATTAATAAAATGTGGCAAAAATATAATCTATGTGATGTGTTGATAACGTTTGTTTCACAGAGAAATTTTTTCCGACGATTGTAATCCAACGAAATTTCAGATTCTGATAACATCTCATCAATGATACCCTCTCTGCATTGCAGATTATGATATCGTTTCATAGATAGATGGCAAAGATTTCACATATATTTTCGAACATTTATGTTAGGTTTGGGATATGCGAACTAAAGCCCAGGTTCACTGTTTGAGTGGGCACACAAACACAGTAGCAACAGTTGTTTCACAGGAAGTTGATCCTCAGGTTATCACGGGTAGTCATGATTCTACGATC
>CAKAEH010001257.1:0-95110 GCA_916381525.1 Cercopithifilaria johnstoni
ATAGGGTAATGCAATGGTTTGCTAAATGACTGGTAGAGTTACATAAGTCTTATAGAGTACCGCTTGTAGAGTTACATAAAAACTTTGCTCTTCTTTTACAATTCTGTTTTCTTTTACAATAGTCTTTTTATGCGTCTTCACGTACCTATTAGATTTTTTTAGTAACATGTAATTATCGTTATCGAAATAGTACTTATACTTACTTATCGCAATCGAATTGTGCGTGCGTTGGGAATTCTGAAAAAATGCCCATCACATATTTCACAAATGGAGTGGTTTATTTTCAGTTTACATTAAACACGGACAGTTGGCAACCAACAGGTGTGCTTATTATTGCTTGAAATGTGCCTCTCGTTGATCTTGGTCATTCTTTGTTTTTTGTTCCCAGTAAGTGAATTTATTTCTGAAATGACTCAAAAATTTAGACTAATTCTTAATTCAACAAGCTATTCAAATATGGTTCTTAATCTTTTCTTGACTTGAAATTGTTCGCATGCTAGCAACATATATGAATATTTAGCATTTTTGATTGAAAAGGAATAACTTCTTATTAAGAAATAAAGCTCAGAATTTATTGCAGCCTCTTGCCGTTTTAATCGTTCGCGGCTGTGACATACATTTTCTACTGAACATTATTTTCACTCTCCTTGCTTGGATACCTGGTGTCATCCATGCAATCTACGTTTGCTTCTATTTTCAATCTTCGTGTTCACTGGATGTCTGAGCGTTGGTTATTTGAGGCAATGAAGATTTTTGAATCAGAAGCAAGGAATTTGTTCAAGTATTAATTGAAACATATTTTTAACACGCAATTATTGTTATCGTCTTTGACATGCAATTATTGTGTCGTTTTATCTAATTCCTGCATTTTTTCAATTGCTATCCAACTGAAAGTCGTTATGGTAAAATTTAGTTAATATTCTATATCCTAATAATCTGTGACATTAGCTCTTCCATTAATTACAGTCTTATGGAGAAAAGATATTTCATGCCTTATTTTGTTATTCTATATTTTAAACTATGAAATTAATCTGAAAGCAGATCCCTTGCCAGTACTGATGCTTTATTTTGTTCATGTTTTATTTCTTTCTATAAAACCTTTTTATGTCATTAGGAATATTATGACGAGTATAAAGATTTTTTTTTTGATATTACATGTAGAAACGATTCTTTAGCATCTTTTCTTATGGAATTGTAAAAATTACGGCCTTTAATTGCTGTTTTCACCAGTAACTCATTTTTTTTATTGTATTAATTTGATTTCTGATTTTTTGTTGTTTTTTTTAATGATGAAGAATTCTAAACATCTAAATAATAAGCGTTTTTATCGTTCATTTTTTTATATTATGATGCATGTAATTGCTTGTTGATTTCATTAATATGTTTTTATTCGTCATCAAATAACTACAAAAAAATCCGAATGGAAGAAAAAAGAAGAATAATGAAAATATCAGGAATATTCGGACAAATTAAAGATTAACATTTTGATTTCTGTTCTTTCTGTTATTGCATCTTAAAAATGCTTTATTTATAAGCATTCTAAATTTACTGTAAGTTTATTATAATATGCTAATTTAGAAATATTGTTATGCTTTCAGTTTCCCATTTTTTTTTCCTTATGATATGAATCCAATAAATTTTCTTTGAATTTTGTAAGTTGTCACTGTTTCCTCAATTGCTTTCATTGTTGTGAAGTTTATGCTTATTTTTCATGCACGAATATGTCGACATATGTTATTTGCATGTGTTTATGCATGTGTGTATACAATTTAAGCTCCATTCCTGTAATCGATTGCGAGTGAGAATTTGTTGGTATGAGTATATGGATTGCTCACTCTTTGATTATGTTTACGTCTGGAAGTTTTCTTTTATATAACCAAAGTATCCTTTAGCAGCAATAGTTTTACGTCAAAATTCATCTTCATTACAATGGAACAAATGATGAAATAATTATTTTCACGTGAGTTTTATATCCCGGTCTTTTGAACGTTTCCATTTATATGATATCATTTAAAAACGTGATTTGATTTGGTACAGCATAATGGCTAATCGGGAAATTGCTGCACATTGATTTTTTTCTCACGAAAAACTCGCGATGCTGATGATGATCTCAACTTTTCCGCTCAATTCAATGCAACTGGTGAAGTGCAAGTATAAATCAATCATGGAATCTAGAAGAAAACATACGATTCCATCCTTTTCATTCACTTTGCTTGACAATTAGTGCATGATAATAATTTAGGGAATCTGTTTTATTTATTTTTAATTTTTGATCAGTGAATGATAGTGTGTTATAGGCAAACAATTAAGTTGTTAAAAAAAGAACAAAAGTGTAGAAATGAAATGCTTTTTTTGTAACAGAAAAATATCAATCGTTTTTTCAAGACTTGTTGAAAGAGGTATGTGAATAGTTTCTCGTCACACCCAACTTGCGTCATTTCTTTGTTAAAAATTATCCATCGTGGTGGTATAACTTTTTTTCAATTCAGAGCAATTACAGTTGCATCGTTTGATGCATCATGCATTCATTGTCCATTTCATTTAAATCATTTCATGTAACTTGAAATATTTGAAATGCAAACAACTAAAATGTTTCTCGTAATATTTATCTTAACCTTTGGAAAGGAAGTTTAGCATTTTATAGCTTTTAGGTCTCTAGCTACTATGTCTTAAAACATGGCGATATTTAATATTATTCGAATGCATCTAATCACAGTTACTCGTCATGTTCATTGTCATGCGATAGGAAATTTATTTCCTCAAGCAACCTTTTAAAACCTTTTTTCTCCGCAGAAATACGTACTTCATGCAACACTACATTAATTTTATGTTGAAAATTACTCTTCTGTATGTAGTAGAACAAGTTTCCTGAAATACATTAAATAGTTGTAAAATGTATTATTCAACTTTTTAGTAGTTGAAGTATATAGTACTTCTTGTTCTGATAATATTTTAGTAAAGAGAGCTGAAATGTGCCAAGAGAATTGTAAAAAAACAATTTACTGCATTGTTATGATTGTTGTTATTTGCACTATTTTTTCCCACAATAAAGAAGCACTGCAGTTTCATCACAAATAACTTTTGCTTCACCTAACATTATTTTTCTTTAACTTCTTCAATAACGCAATATTTTTTGGGAATGCAGGAAAAGGCTTACTTTATTCGAATTATTTAAAATGGCGATTTTTGATTTTAAGCAAAAGTTTTCTTGCAGAATTTTTCATCCCTTTTTAGCTTCAATAATGATATTATGACATTCTATGATAACCATGGTAACAGCTGGAATTGCCCATTCTGATGAACTCTTAGTTCTGTTATGTTTTTAGTAACTTTTCAAAAACAGCATTTTACTTTATTCAACTTTTTTCTTTCTTATATTCTACGAAATATCATTTACATCGATTTAGCGAAATCTGATCAGTTTTCCGTCACATTCATCGTTTAGCGATGCACTCCGTTTTTATTGTCGTTCATTTATGTTATCGCTGCTTTTTTATAATCTAAAAGAAAGATAAGGAATAAAGCCTAATAAATGAAGAAGTGGGCATTAATTAATTATGGTAATTATTTATGTTGAAATTAGATATCGGAATCTGTTTTCTCAAAAATAATTGCAAAGAAGTGATTTTGTTGGATGATTGCTATTCTCGCCCTAAATTGCTTCTTTAATTGAGATTTTTACCATTAACGATATCCGCTTATTATCCATTTTAATGGTGCAATGTTTTTAGGATTGTGCTCTCTTCCCCAGCTTCATTCCTTAAAAAAAACAATTTAAATTTCAATTTTTCCTTTCTTCGTTTTACTGTTTTTCTAATAGATAATACGGATAAGATTTCAGCTCAAACATTTTCTAGTATGATGTTCGAATCATTACTTACTTGTGATTTTGTTAATCATTAAAACATCCTGATAATGATGTTTTAATGATTAACAAAATCACATTATTCCTATCATGAACTACCAAGTGCAGACTATAGTACTATAAAAATTGCGGAGCAGTATTACTAAGATTACTAATATTTTTTTATAAATGGATTGAAATCCATTTTTATTCTTAAGAGAATGTAGACCTGAAATATCTCTAACAAATGAATTTGGAACTACTTTTCGTGCACTTACATTATCAGGAAACAAATTTTAATTCAAAAGATGTGAATAAATTTTTAGAGCCATTTAATTTTAATAATGTTAAAGATATTGACTTTGAATATATTATTAATATTAATAATTCTGGTGAATTAATGTGTTTAGTGGAATGGATAATTTCGGTTTTTATAATAGTGAACTATTTTTATATTAGGAAATAATATTGGTGTATCTAAATTGTTTTTATGTTAATGGACACGAACTTATTGCATGAATTTTCCGTTTAATAAGGGAGATAAGACTTGTGTGATTTTCAATTTTGGTTCTATCTTCGTTTTCCACTTTTATTGCAAAGAATACGAGTCACTATAGTTCATAACAGTGCATTCCATTTAAAAAGTGAGCATAAATTGGATTGAGAATACTTTCCGTTTTCTTTGAATAAATTACTTTTATTTAAAAATATATGTTTATAGTTAAGAGTAAATGGCTTCTGGAAAATGTCCGTTTTATCTCTTGATCCGGCTGATTCTAAATATGATGGTATCAGTGACTAGCTCCGGAATACAATCAATTGCTCAAATTCGGTTCGATCCTCCCTATATTCATGATCTCATGGCTGGTACCAATAAAACAGTTAAAGTAACTGTTGATGTGGATACGAATCGTCAGGAATTTGTAAAATTACCGCCCGAAAAACCATTTGCAATTATTCTGAAGTTAGGAGTTTTTTTATTGAATAGTTTTTGCATTTTGATATTTCACTTTTCTGATTTAAATCCTTGCCAACAACTTCATGTTTTTACGACAAGTGAGGAAAGTGTATATTTAATGAAAAATAAACTTTTCAAGCAAATCTATCTGTTGATCGTTATTTACCAGTAATTATTTTCTGGGCTTACAGATCAGTTGATGAAGATATTGCTACAGCAGCGAAAGAACAAAAACAGTTCAAATTGGGTGAATATTCATCGAAGAGAAACGATTCCGAAACATACGAAGTTCTTATGAAATTATTCCTTTGCGATTCTTTCAAGAGCTTTTTCTCCACAAATTTACTAATATTTTGAGATGAACAATTTCGTTGTAATTTTGCAGACAAATATCACACTTATCGGACATTTCCTTGGTAAAACAGCTGTAAAAGTACGCTTATTGAGTATGAATGAAACTGTGGATGATGATCGATTTTTATATGAAATAGACAAAGTAAGTATAATATGGTCTGCATTAAGCCACTTTGTCACAGTTTTAGAACTTTCAATTAATAAGAAGTTTGTTATTGCAGAACGAAAATATTTTTGATCAAAACAACACGCTGGATGTTTGGGTTATTCAGGATAACAAGCGACTTGTAAATCGGTTATTTCTATCAACACTGGCTATTCTGATCATCATCGCCAATATGTTGATGGGGTGTGAGGTAATTTATCGTTGCTTTACAATATTTTTCAGAATTTTAAATTTTGTATAAATTAAATGTAGAAATTTTTTTTAATAAATAAAAAGCTTCTGATCCAGAACAGAAGCAAAAAGTTATATTGACTAAAATTTAGATTAGGAATCGAGATGTATGCTACTCTCACAGCAGTAAATGAGAAGTGTAAATGGATTCGGTTATCAATTTAATGCGAACTAGTTATTTTTTTATAAGAAACTATCGTGATTCGTTTACGCAGTATTGTTTTAGCTTGATGGGCGTATGATGCTGGAAGTGATTAAAGAACCCGTAGCACCGATGATCGGTTTTTTCACACAATTTGTTGCAATGCCTTTGGCAAGTTATTTTTTTGCTAATTGAACTAATTTAATTTATTGATGATGGATAGTTCTTAAAAATTTTATGCCAAAAGTTTTAAAGTGCAAATATATATGTAATCTAGAGAAAACGCTAAATGATTATCATTAATGAACTGTTTTTCCCGAGCAATATTGAAATTGTGGTGTTATTCTTGCTCGAGCAAAACATTACTTACGTTTTTGAGCCGATTGAACTATATATAGTCTTCAATGCCAAAACATGCTACCGTGCTCTCTTCAATTGACTGGAACTTTCAGGATAATGCCCCGCCATAAGTAAGTATAAACAAGATTTAAGGAAAAAATTCAATTTCTATTTAGCTTGCTTGGGGTATCGCAAATGTTGTATTCACTGCCAGAGGTTTGCATTCTTTCGCACTTGGTTTATTTGTTACCGGTTGCGTACCTGGCGGTGGTGCCAGCAATTATTGGACTCTTTTGTTGGATGGCAATTTACCAGTGTCTCTAACAATGACATTTTGTAGCACTTTAGCAGCTTTAGGTAAATTTATCCTTTATTACTAAACGAATAAAATTCAAGACAAAAAAAGTCAACTTTTGGTATTTGTTGTTGAACTACTTTTTCTCAGTTCAAGTAGTTTGTCATTCTCTTCTTTAAATACGCAATTCGCAATTCTTGCGTAGATTGATTTCCATACTATTTCAAGCACTATGTCTTATGCAAATTTTACGGAAATATAAATCCTTTTCTGAATAGCATATATAATAATTGATTGTAAAGCTAATTTGTCACAATATTACAGTGATGATACCGTTGTGGATGTGGCTTTTGGGTTTCCACTTTCTTAACAGTTTCCATCCTGAAGTAGTTATCAAAGTTCCGTACATCAGAATCGTCTCTTCTTTGGTTATAATGATAGTGCCACTAATTTTCGGTCTTACAATTTCACATTTCAAACCAGCTTTACGACTTCAGGCTCGAAAGGTTTTGATTTTTGAAATTAAGGAGCATGAATTTTGTTAGCTTGTTCTCTTTTGAGGCTGACAAGGTTGCTGTCTTCACTATACGTAATATATCTATTTATAGATTATGCGTCCATTTATTGTATTCGTCTTGGTTTTTTTAATTGGTTTCGGAACAGTAGCCAATATATATATGGTTCGTTTACTGACATGGACAACTGTTATCGGGTATCATTTTACTTTACTTTTTATGACGTTTCAATTTTTCATTCCATTTTTCTGTTTTGCAGTTTAAAATTTTAGTAGTTTATTGCTTCCTTGGTGTGGCTTTGCGATTGGCTGCTTCACAGCTGTTATTCTTCGACAGTCGCCACCCAATGTCACTTCTATAGCAATCGAAACTGGTATTCAGAATACGGGGATAGCTATCATGCTGCTGAAGGTAAATTATTATTACTAGTTAGCTGTTGATGCATAACTTATTAACAGGGATTGATATGAGTGAAATGAAGAAAATTGTATTGTTTTTTTTTATTATGCGAAGATATTTGTAGAAATCTGATTAGTAACTAATTAGTCCAATAGTGAAATAGATTATTTTTTTTATAACGAAAAGGACTGCATTTCTCTCTGTTCAAAAAATTTTTTGGCACGTGTTCGTAATTCACTAAATGAAGAACAATTTGTTTATTAAGAAAGCTCACTTGACAACCCGTAGTTACTTTATTTTTTAAATTACCTTATTTTCTTCGTTATTCTTTCCTTTTGATCTGAAACTTCTATTTAATAATTTCAGTTCTCGTTTCCTGATCCGGACGCTGACATTAGTGCACTGATTCCCGTTATTTGCGCAAGTATGACACCAATACCGCTTCTGTTCATTGCAGCGATACATTGGCTATGGAAAAAGATAAAAAAGAAGAGGGAAAGTAGGGACAGTAATGATCTCGGAGAGGCAGTAGTTAAAATTGATTCAATAACTAGCAACTCCAAGAACAGTATTACTGCTGTTAGGTACAAATCCAGTCCAAATGATGACAGTCCGTTAATGAATATTAGTGGAAAACAAAATATTATGCAGGAAATCTCACTTTCTTAATGTGTAACACTTCAGTTGGCCATCGGCTTGATTTTTGCAGAATATTGCAGCATACAATAACAATTTTACAGGCAACATCACTTCTAGAAATTGCAGAACATTTTAGTGTTACAAATTATCCTATTTGGCATTAGAAATATGCATTACTTTGAAGATAACTACATTTAATTTATTTTACATACCATTCATATTAAGTTGTTATAGAATACTGTTTTCACGGCTCTCTTAATTATCATAGACTTGATGTGTGGTTTTCGAGGCATTAATTTTACTATTACATTAATTTCTGTGTAACTGTTCTTGTATGTGCTGTTAATATCTTGTTTTTTTCAAAAAAAGCACAATCATCGCGTATTTCCTGATACGATATTTAATATACTTCTATTTATTTCATCTTCACTTTCATGTCCGTGGCGCAGTGTTGTCGTAGGTTTTTGTTCTGCCTATGTGTGCTTTCTATCTTCAGTAATTAATTGGTTGTAATAGTGTAAAATTTAGTCTAAGATCATTCCAATCATTCGTAAGGCGAAAGACAAAATCATTTTCCAGTTTATATTAAATTTTCGAATATCTCGATTAGTTAAATTTAAATTATTTGAAAATTTGAAGAGAAAATTGTTGTTTGCTTTAAACTCTTGTTACTACTTAATTTAATATTTTCATTAAATTTGATTCTTGTTTAAACAATGCATTGTCGTACTAAACTCAAAACATTGTGGTTGTGATAATGCTGCTCTGTGATAAACTCAGATCTTTCACAGGTGAACTGATCTATACTCATATTAATAAAGATATTCCAAACTCAGAATATAATCACACTCTGATAAGGACATGAAATGGCCATTGCTTTATAGTTTAATAGATGATATGAAGAGCAAATGGAAGTGTGAGTGTAAGTCAGGCAAATGAACCTGCACTGCCAATTCTCGATTACAAAAATCACGTGTACTCAATAGTATCCCACCCGTGTAGGATTGATTATGATACCTTATTTAATGATGTGGGATGGTAATTTCATTTCAATCTCACTATGGTATGCAACTTTCATAGGTGCGGTTTAGCGCGATGCAGGCTTTGCGAGGGTACTGAACATATGTGTTAGCTATATGTGCACGTGTTGCGTCAAATATCCTTACGCTTGTTGCGTTATTCTTTCTGAGCGAAATGCCCCATAATTACACATTTGTTTGCGACACGATTTAAAATATTCATACAGTGGAAATTTTTCGAGAATATTTTTTATTATTCTATGTAGTATTTTTATTATTCTATGTAGTACTGTAGATTTGTTGATTCTCATCTAATATATGATGGGTAGTTTTGCTGAACATATCATTACCCATATTGATTTAAACATTGAACATATCATTGTTCTAGATGACTGTTGAAAGTGGTGCAGCGTTATCAACGAAACTAGTCAATATTGATGAAGTATACTTTTGTCACGGTTATTGAACTTATGTTTCTATAAATCTATTTGTTTTTTTGACCCTAAAAAAAGTGACAATGACGTCACAGTACGTTGATATTTCTTGAAAACTTTTAAAATTTGCAGGTTAAATCAACAGCTCGAAAGCAAAGAGTTGCTGCCCATAGCCATGTGAAAGGCTTAGGGCTAAATCCTGAGACGCATTTACCTAGCGATAATGTAAGTTCTTTAAATAATTTTCGTTTATTATTCCAGATAATTCAAGCTGATGTTTTCGGTGCTGAAAGAAATATATTTGTTTGGTCAGAATTATGTGATTATTCATTGCATTATTTTTCTGGGTGCTATCAATTCGATACCGTTATTCTCCTATGCCTTCAAAATAGCAGATGTCGAGTCTTGTTTTTTTATAGGCTTTCTGATTATTCGTAAGCTGTTCAATAATTATTACTTCCACCCTTTTGAGTGGCCCGAGATTACTATTTCTTTAGGGAAATGCTTTATTCAGAGTGAAGGATTTAGGCAAATGGCTTCATCGGTCAGTTAGAAGCACGAGAAGCAGCTGGGGTAATTGTGGATTTGATCCGTATGAAACGCATGGCTGGACGTGCTATTCTTCTAGCTGGACCACCAGGAACTGGAAAGGTGTGTTTCTGTATTCGTTATTGACCAGAAGGCAATTTTTTTAACAATTTTGAAGCAGAGAATTCTAAAGATTTCTACTTGAAAATTTTTCTATTTGATTTCGCGGCTTCTTATTTCATCACATTTATAGACAGCTATAGCACTAGCAATGGCTCAGGAATTGGGTGATAAGATGCCGTTTTGTCCAATGGTCGGTTCTGAAGTCTATTCATCAGAAGTGAAGAAAACTGAAGTACTGATGGAAAATTTCCGAAGATCAATTGGTAATTATCGTTTTGTACTCTGTCGTTAATGAATTATATCATATAAAATTTCAAATCTCACTAATTATGAATCACCAAAACTAAATTCTTCAAAACATATTTGCGAGATTATATTTGAACAAAATTTATACTTAAAAATGGTGAGTCATATTTAAGTTATTTTCCATTATATTTATTTCAGGTTTACGTGTTAGAGAGAAGAAAGAAGTATATGAAGGTGAAGTCACAGAACTAACACCAGTGGAAAACGAAAATGCAACGGGTGGATATGGCAAAGTTAATTCTTCAGCTTATCGTTGAATGTTACAGCCAAATATAACACAGCTAACCTTTTAGATAAATCTTATGTCTTGATGGAAGATTCTTTTATTATTTGGGATTTGAATGTTTATTTCAAGCGGTTGGTAATAAAGTACCAAATACTTATAGAACGTTTGTAATACTAAGTAAAACTTTTGTACTCTGAAATTTTATTGGTAAATATTTTTGCAGATAATATCGCATGTGTTGATTGGTTTGAAAACCGTTAAAGGAAGCAAACAGTTGAAACTTGATCCATCAATTTATGACACGCTTTTGAAGCAAAAAATTGAAGTTGGAGACGTCATCTATATTGAGGCGAATAGTGGAGCTGTGAAGGTTTGAACTTCGTCTTATTATTTTATTTTTATACTTTCTTTACTTTTTGCCATATCCTCCTGCAGTTATATTTTTGTTGTAGAAGTTGGAACAAATCTTGTTGAAAACTACTATGCTCATTTAGCTATCCTTATTTAGAGGCTTGGTCGATGTGATGTATATGCTACGGAATTTGACCTAGAAGCCGACGAATTTGTGCCACTGCCGAAAGGCGATGTTCGAAAATCGAAAGAAATCGTCCAAGTATTGAATGTTTTAAAGATCGTAGATTGCGTTTTTTGAAAATTGCAACTTATTTTTCAAAAACCATTTGATCATTTCTGTTCATTCTATGTTCAAGGAACTTCAAATGAAAATTATAGGATGTTACGTTACACGATCTGGATGTTGCAAATGCTCGTCCGCATGGCACTGCTGGTAATGTGAAATCACTTGTCGGGCAGTTGTTGAAACCAAAAAAAACTGAAATTACAGAAAGATTGCGGCAAGAAGTTAACAGTGTCGTGAACGATTATATCGAACAAGTATGTTTTGAGATAATTTGAAGATGGTATGGGTTATGTAATTTGGGTAAAAGATTTTTTGTGTTTCAGGGTATTGCTGAGTTAATGCCAGGCGTGTTATTCATTGACGAAGTGCATATGCTCGATATCGAATGTTTCACATACTTACATAGAGCGCTTGAGAGCACTATTAGTCCTATTGTAATTTTTGCCACTAATCGGGGTCAGTGCAAAGTTCGGTAAGTTTATATATGGAGGACTTTTTTAAACTAATTTTGCAATGCCTAAATTTAACCATGATCTCGACGTAATCGGAAACATTAGTTGGCTAACACTGCATTTCATTCTTGGCAAATGCAAGCATTGAGGATTTTTTTCATAGAGAATTTCTTTTTTTAGAGGTACAGAAATGATAGCGCCGCATGGTATCCCGTCGGATTTATTAGATCGCATCTTGATAATCATTACAAAGCCATATAAAATTGAAGAAATATTGTCCATCGTAAAGATCCGAGCCGACGCAGAAGGTGTAAAACTGAATGACGATGCCGTAGAGCACTTGAGCAACTTGGGCGCCGAAACATCTTTGAGATATGTTGTTCAATTACTTACACCTGCAAAATTACTTGCACAAGTAAATAGTCGCGACACTGTTACGGTTCGTTTCTCTTTCTGTTCTTCGACGGTTTTCATTTACATTAGGACACTCACTATTTTTGTATTATAACGCGATTCTTATTGAGAATAACTAAATTGATATACGAAATGCCATTCTCTTTCTTGATGATATGGTTCAGCTTTGTGCATATACCCTATTTGGTCCATAAAAAGATAATTTTTTGGAGTAACAACAAATTTATAGTCAGATTAATAACTGACGACTCTTATTTTTTGTGATATACTTTGAAATAATAAGTTTAGAAAGAAGATGTGCGACAATGTGCTGAATTATTCATTGATGCCAAAACATCGGCACAATTAGTGCGTTCAAATGAAGATCGTATTCGTACATCAAATGGAGATCATACTTGTGCGTCATCTAGTGCACAGCTGGATCCCGTTGTGACTGCTCATCCGTTGAACTCTCAGGCAGCGAGTGATGGCGACGTCCCAATGGAAACAGATAGGACATAAACAAGTGAAGTTTTATGTTCAGAAACAATTTGCCATCATCAATTGTTATGTGTTAATTAATACAATCTTCTATTTTTTGTTTTTCAAGTATATTTCAATGCTTCTTCTGAACACATCTCTTTTTGACCTGAAAGTTTTATCTTATTTTTTATATCATATTTTATTCGGAGAATCAGCTTTACCAAGAAGGAGCTATGTTTTTCAGAATTTAGTCTTCATGAGTTATCTCCTTTGTAATTTGAATTATAATGGGAGAATATGGGATTTATAGTGAAGGGAAGAATGAAGCGTTTTTGCTCAGTGTAGCTTTATACGCCAATTGCATTAGAAACAGTTATCCGTTATGAATTTAATAATTCAGAATGTTTAGTACAGAACAGTCAAGTATTTATCTGTTTAGTGTGAACATTTTGTACAAAATTTTTGTGAAGTCGGACATTTTGTATTTTTTAAAAATTTTTTCTTATAGTTTTTTTATTATCTAATTTTGTCATGTGTTGTTCAGTGATGTTAATGAAATAAAGCTCAAGCAAAATTTATCAGTAATTGGTCGTTTAATTTTTATGCTTGTGCTTCTCAGCACCATTTCGACTATGGTACTTTCAACTTTTAATAAGACTGCTTCATTTGTGTTATACCCTTTTTTGTAAAATTGTGCTTACGGAACATTGTTTTATATTTATAGTTTACTCAATTTTTTTTTTACTGTTTTCTGTTTTATATTCGTGTTCTAATAGTTTTAAGTCTTTTTTTTGATGTTCCGCTTGGTCACTTTTGACCACTTTAACTAATCATTATTTTGACAACTCTTCTTTACGAGAAGCATCGCAGTACAGTTACTTTTAAGAACTAAGGAGAGCTGAATCTTATCTGATCAAACAAATGAGAAATTTTTATTAGTTGCCGATTAAAAGAGAAAAAGAAAGCAGGAAGATGGCAGTTAGTAGAATTGGTGGTGATGAATGGGATCAAATTCCGGATGATGAGTTGGAAGAAACGATTGGTGAAAGACTTTGGGGCCTTCGTGAGATGTTTCCAGATGTATTTAGATGTAAGCTAGAATCGTCTGTTGATTGGTCGATATGGGCAGCAAAACATGCGGTAGATCTTTTTTTTCTTATGCTTTGATGATATTTATGTATTAAATATATCTCTTCCGGTATTCGTACCCAGCAAATATTTATTTGTTGAATTTGGCTGTCAGATAATGCATGCATGTTGAAACGATAAATATATAATGCAATTTCTAAATTAATTGTGATACTTTTTTTGATTTCAGTTTTCGTTTGTGAAATCTGCTCTTTGGATTGTATCATCGTCGATGATGATTTTAGTCTTACCATATGTAATTGAAAAAGAAAGGTCTGAATACGAAAAAAGCCAGGTTTGTATTTCAAAAGTCCCACATTCTTCTTTTATCATTGCGGTATTGTAATATAAACGGTTTTCAATGTATGTTCTATGAGCTAGTCAAATATCTTTCTCTTTTATCTCTAATTAAAAACGATGTAATTAATTAATCTTCTGTCTATATAAGGAACGTAGATGGTAGATTTAGGGGACTAGTTTGTTGAATTACTCATGTACACAGTGCGTTTACATTTGCTCACTTTACTATCAGTGTACAACTAAATTAGTTGCAGCTAATTTATTCTGTTTTCACTTTTATTTGTCATTTTATTTGTATTTTGATCTCAATGATTACTCATAAAGTTTTGATACTAGATTTAGTTTTGTTTCAGGTAGCTCAGCAGAGGCAAATGTTGCTTGGCCCAAGCGCCGCTGTAAGTGCAGCGAAGCAGTAGTGTTTTTATTATTATTATATTAAATCTCAATGACTTATTTTTTGCTTATATTTTTTGTCATACTTTCACTTTGCTCTGGATTCACCAATTTTTTTTAGGCATGAGCGATTATCGAAATTTGGTTTTTAAGATATTATAAGACTTAACCTTTGTGACTCATAAAATTTCCTGGAAATTAAGAAATACAGGTTGTGTTTTGATGCATTCTAAGCCCTCCATTCAAAGTTTGTTCTGATTGCAGGTTAAAACGTATTTAACTTTTCACATACCGGTGATATAAAATATCATTCTGTTTTCAGTTTTTGAATTTGTTTAGCTAGGATAATAGTGCATAAAAATGAGATTGAATTCAATTAATTATTGTCATTTGAAGTAACTTTATGCATTATTTCGTTAAAATAAAATTTTCATGTGCTATTTATATTTTTCTATAGTTGTGATGGGGTGACACCAAGAATAAATTATCAAATCAGATGGGAAATATTCTGCTCTTCGAATCTTCTTACAATCTTTCAGTTTAGTTGCGTGATACGCACTATGTAGATATAAGTTTCTGCACTAATTTGGGCGATATTCGCTTGAATAAATGTGATGAATATTTAGATGGTTTTGTTTGAAAAAACTAGACGTTTTCGGTCATGATTTTCATACGACATGGTTATCGAGGTCTTCAGAGAAGTGCTGTGGATGCATTTTGCTTCCGAAAGTTCGTTGATGGTAATGTACAGCAAGCAGTGGAGGTCGATGATAAATGGAATGAGGTATATCACTTTTATTTGGCTATAGGTGTGGCAGTTTTGCTGTCGTTGTGACTGGTTAACTTCAAACATATGAATACTGAGAAATCCCAATGTAATTAATATTTCAACAGTCCTGAAAGTCTTACTGCCGATGTGGAGAAAATTGAGTAAGAAGAAATTGATTAACTGATGTGGAAAGGAAGAAACTGCATTATTTCTACATACAGTGTAGAAATAATTATTTTTACAGATGTAGAAATAATCTGAATTGATCGAATTGAACTCAACGTTAATATTCTTTTTATCTATTATAGGTTGGAAAACGGAATGTTTCGGCCAGGGATTCTGTCTCAGATGCGTTTGATAAAAAGGAAGATTTTGCATCAAAAGAAATAAATATCGTTGATAGAACTGTAGGTATTTAATTAGAACTGAAAAGAGGTTTCTATCACCTCCAAAATGTGAAATGAACAGATGGAAGCTGTCTTGAGTTATGATGATAAGGAAATGGAAGAGAGTGTATTTTGTTGCATGTATTTTGTTGTATATTCTTTATTTTGTTATAATTTAAAATGCATTGATTCACTAAAAAGCTTCAGCTATACAGAATTTTATAAAATGTCCTTACAGCTAACACTTCAAAATGCTTTCTCGACACGACGGAAGAAGCAAAAAGTAGAGGCCAATCGATTTCGATCCATTATATATTCAGAGGGAGAAATAGATAAGTCGAACTTTATGCAACCGCCATCAAGGTTCTTTCTCTTTTTAAATATTGACAATCTAGAGCCTGGGAACTGAGTTGATTTTATTTTATCTAGTACAGCTGCTGATAGTAATAAATTTGATATATTTTTGGATTCCAGTGATGGTAAAATCATTGGATATAATTATTCCAAAAATGTGTTTGTTGTTCATCTTACGATGATTTCTTTTGGTTTTCTGAATTTTTTCCACATACAAAATTTCCAGCTGTTTTAAAGTTCTGGTTTGTTTAGGGACAATCCACTTCCTTTCGATCCGACTACAAATCCGTCATTGTTACCTCCTACACACTCATGGTCTATTGCTCATTATGTAAATCATTTACCAGTGTTGCAGGTACTTGTCGAACTGGGCATGGATTTATTTGAGGTTTATGTTAACCAATTAAGTTTATGGACTTCGAAAGTTTTTGAGACTATAAAATATGCATGTTAATTTATCAGCTTTATAACCAGCTGTTTTGCAGGTGGATTCAGTGACATGTATCGGTCGTAAGCTGATGAAATTAGATTGGGAAAGTGAAGTAAGACCGAAACTTGTTTGGTTAATTCATCAAGTCGGTATGCCCATAAACGATGTTGGCTCATATTTAACACGAAATCCGTATTTCTTATTACAAGATTTAGAGAGCATGCAGGTTAATGACTGTTGTTTTTCTCCTTCCCTGTAAAAATTGAAAATTTTCGTTTTTGTCTTAAAAATTGTAGTATATGTACTATATTTTATGTGATTCTAGGTGCGATTAAATTACCTCTATACAAAGCAGCTGACTAAAGCAAAAATTCTTAAAATCGTGAAAAACAATAGGTTAGTTTTTTTTTCATTTAAAATATTTAAAACATAATTTCTTGTTACTTACTATGGCAGTAAATGAATGTTCACTCTGTTCGGAAATCCTTGTTAATTCATAAATTCGCTGTCCTAATTGTTAATATTTATTTTTTTAAGTTTTCATATTCATTCGTTCCACCGGGTATTTTATGTCAGGTTTTGGTTAAATACAGACGTCAAAACGACAGATGCTCGCTTGGGGTGGATTCAAAAGACTTTTGAGCTGACAGGGGATGAAATGCGTCAACTCATAGTCACCGAACCAAGAATTATTATGTACGGTGTTGGATCGATTGAAGTATGCACACGAAGATTTTTTTGTTGTAGAGATTTCGGTGAAGTTTATAGTCATGGAGCGACATTTTAAAAATTGCAGTTCACTTAAATTTAAAAAGAATGAAGTTAATATGTTTTATCTTTGCAGCGACTTGTTACTATGTTGAACGAAGAGCTGGAATTTACAAAAGAACAAGTTAAGGCAATTTTGCTGAAAGATCCGAGAGTGTTCATGATGGGTGAGTAGGACTTTTTAATGAATTGACTAAACGAACTTGGCGTACCAGTTGTAATGTTTCGTTAGTGAATGCTAGTGAATATCCCACAGCACCTCCAGTGAAAATGCCTATTTGGCTGTATATGGTGGCGAAATCGCATATATCATTAAATGAGGAGGTATTGATGTGTCAGTGTAATAAAAAAAAATGTAATAAAAAGTTCTAATTGATGTTTTAGAGTCGAATGCTTTACATACAACATACAATTACCTTCATCACACTGTGCATCTATCAAACATTCAAATTTCTGAATGGCCATTATGTTTGAGATTTTCCATTGGAGCAATACGCAGACGACACGAATTTTTGGTACAGTTACACAAAGCTGATTATAACGAAGGTTCACCGAACTATGTACATCTTAGCTCTCTATTACAACCATCCGATCAAAAATTTGCTCTTAATGTGGCGCACACATATTTGAATGTATATAATGCTTTCTTGAAAAACTATTGATAGGTTTTTACTATTTGGTTGTTCAGACTTAAACCTTTTAAAAAAATCGGATATTTAAACAAACATTTCCGGTAAAAGTGCGGTATTTGTTGCTTTGTAATTTGCAGATGGCATAAAATATTACTTATATCTCCTTTTCTGGTTTGTTTAGATTCATGTAAAGAAATTATTGCATCCACACTTTTTATGTCTTAAAAGTTACCTTTACCGAATTTATGTACAACGCTAATACGTAATATTTCACGTATGTTTTATTGCAATGCCATTTCCGAAAGGAGACCGTTTATTTATTTATTTATTCTTGTCTAACGTGTTTGATAAAGCAAATTGTTAGTTTGAATATGAATATACAAGATTTCCTGTGATCGCATATTCTTGTGAAATCAGTTCTTTCAATAATTTTTTTTACTCAAATCTCAATTTAATATATACAAATTGGATTTTTGTGTCCATTTATTCATTTGTAAGCAAAAAAGAAGCTCAAATTTGCTAAGATTTTTTTTAAATCAATCGCTAGAAAATTGTGAAGTATATGTAAGAGTTAGTATAACATGTGAAGGGATGAGAAAGTGGTTAATATACATTTAACGATAATGACAACATTTAACGATGATGGCATTGATTAATTCTGATGCAGTGGTTAATTGTTGTTGCTGATGCGTTCTGTGGTTATCAACTTGATTCGTATTGACTTGTATATGATCAACAGCAGAAGATAGTGCTGCATCTGACCTGACCTGTGCATATACATATATATATATATATATTTGCGTTGACTCAGTGTTTAAATAATAGTTGCTATTGGTCTTTTTTTTCATTTTTACTGCCAGTGCTTTAAAAGTCATTTCCTACTTTGTGAATATATTGCAATTGATGTGTAATATTTTATTGATAATACAAAAGTCTGAAGTAACGATGAAATATTTTAAAAAACTAGTAGTTTGTCTCAATACCTCAATTCATATGGATTTCTGTTCTGAAATTGATTTGGAAGTATAAATGATATTTATAATGGCTAATTTGTTTCTTTATGAAATTGTTTGAAATAACTTAATAATCAACGATAAAATATTCATATACGTTGAAGGAAACAAATTATTAGCATCCCAAAATGCGACACAATTTAATTGAACCGGGTGACAATGAAGATATTACCAACGAACGGCTAGGCTCATCTTTTTCGGTTGGCAAATTGGCCGCATTCATACATGGTGGTGAAGAAAAGCTTCGTAGAAGACATGAAATATTGGAGTTTGTAGAGTCTCAGGAGGATTTTCAAGATCCCATTCCACCTGAATTCATGAGCCGTAAGGAACGAGTTGAGAATAATGCTCGGAAGGTTTGTTTTCTTAGATTTTATCCCTCACACTGAATCTTTAATCATTTCTCCGAAAAAGAACTTTAAATTTTGTTCCTTACATTCTAATTTTCAATATTTCTCATAGAAGGAACTGTATAAAATTTGAAAAGAGTCATTTAAATATTTCGGAGATTCATTCGGAAAATTATATAGGTGTCAGAAGTTAAGTACATGAATTCTTTTAAACTTTATTTCTGAATGAACCATCTAATAATGGCTTAATTACCCCTCAGATCGTAGCAATGACCAATAAAGTATCGTTTATTGATCAGTCGGATGTGTTCGAAGAAGGACTATTTTTTCAAAGGTGTAGTTTATTTTTGTATGATAGTAAATTATTTGCAGAATCTTAAAAAAACTGGTTGATTAGTTTGGAATTGAATTAGTTGGGTAGTTATAGTCTGATAATGGGACGTGATTTCCATGCAATGTCGTTGCACTACTCGATGTTCATACCAACTATTCAAGGACAAGCGGATGATGATCAATTGGATTACTGGCTTCCGTTGGCTGTTACTCGAGCCATCATTGGGACTTATGCACAAACCGAACTTGGACATGGTTTATGATTTTATTTTATACATTTTTTTTTAATCAGACATGTAAAAATGTTCCGATTTAGAGCAGAAAATCTTTTTTGAACACCGCAATAAATTTTGTTTTAGATAAACCAACAAATTTGATATTAAATCTGATTTATAAAGTTCTTTGAACAAAAATTTTATGCTGTATTGCAGGTGTGTAAATTTAGCTGTTGTTTTTAAGGTACTAATATTTCCAAGTTGGAAACAACGGCAACATATGATCACAAAACAGATGAATTCGTGCTGCATACACCATCAGTTTCGGCAACAAAATGGTGGTCAGGTGGTCTTGGGAAGTCATCAAATCATGCCATAATTCCTGCACAACTTATCATTAACGGAAGCAACAAAGGCTTACATATGTTCATTGTTCAATTCAGGGATCTGGACACTCACATGCCTTTGCCTGGTGATTAAATCTATATTTCTGAATAATGATATAGATGGGGAGAACAAACCACGTTTTTCTAAATAGCAGTATTTTAGGCTATCCCATTATCAATCTCGCGCATGTTGCGAGATTACAAATGCATATCAATTGATGATGAAGCCTTAGTTTTAACTTGATTAAGTGCAGCCATATTTATAACTTATTCTTTACATAAATAAGATTTATAAATTTTTAATTCAGGCATCACAGTTGGAGATATTGGCCCTAAAATGGGTATTCCTGGCACTGATAATGGCTTCCTTATATTCAACAATTACCGCATCCCACGTAAAAATATGTTCATGCGTTATTCAAAAGTAAGCTTTTTTAATATAATCTATTTATATATATATCCATTTGGTGATTTCATAAAGTTTCTGAATTTTTTTTCTCATTAGTTAGGTCCTATCAAATGGTGAATACATTGCTCCGAAGCATTCCAAACTGCGTTATGGTACAATGGTATTTGTACGGTCAATTATGGTACGAGATCAAGCTATGCAATTGGCTGCTGCAGTTACAATAGCTATACGTTATTCTGCTATTAGAAGGCAAGGAGAATGGAAACCTGGGTAAGTCTTCTATTGCATAATATGGTTTAATTTTTTATACTCTATGCTGACAGTTTATTTGCTTAGGGCACTCAAGTTTTGAAATATTTGTTGCTATCAGATACTTTGTTAAATATCGTTATGGTCATAATGGGATTTACGACTTCATGTATTATTACTAAAACATTTCAGTTCAAATAAAGAAGTTCAAATACTTGATTATCGAACGCAACAGTACCGTATTCTTCCTTATCTTGCTCAGTCGTTTGTGTTTTTGTTTACCGCAACGGAAGTGAAAGATTTATATATGAGGGTATTTTTTGATCTCTCTTAAGCAATATCTCGCAAGATATCAATGTTTTTCTTTTGTCATTCTATAAGTTCTTGGTGATATTTAAATTTGCCATTATTCATTTATAGGTTTTTTTAACTAATGTTCAAGATTTTTCAAATCATAATTGAACTCATGAATTTGAGGTCAGTGAACAACTTTCGGCTGGTATTACTGAACTGGTGCATGAATTGCACATTCTCTCTTCAGGCTTCAAAGCTGTCATCACATGGGAGGTCGCAAAGGTCTGTAACTTTTCCTTTGGATTATGCTATTTCTTTATAAGATTTCAAGGCAATAACTAAGCGCGACATTCAACTTTTCACTTTCAAATCACATGAAGACAATAGTACATTCTCGAGAATTGCCATCCATGAATGTATTCGGGAATTTTGTGCAGGGTATAGAACAGTGTCGATTGGCCTGTGGTGGACATGGTTATTCACATGTATCTGGTTTGCCAGAAATTTATTCTTTCGCCGTTGCTGGTTGTACGTACGAAGGGGAAAATATCGTCATGCTGCTTCAGGTTGCACGGTGTGTCAATTTGAACTCCAACCTTATTTTGATGTTTGTGGAAAAACTAAGAATTTTTGAATTACAGTAATAAATTATCAATATTGCAGCTTTTTAATGAAAACAGTCAAAGAAATACAGTCCAGCAATGCTCATTTAGCAGAAATTGCCAGATACCTGCTTGGTGATAAGAAATATAAATCCCGTTTTCGAGTATGGCAAACAGCTAAATATGAGGATTTGATTGAGGATTTCGAACAAGCTGCTAGAAACCAGGTGAATTTATAATTGCTTGATGTGATTCCGCTGTTTGGCCGTCTTCCAAGGATATGTTATTAGAGGTGCGGGTCAGGAGCTGAAGGTTTATAGTTCAAGACATACAGATCTAAAATAGCACTAGCGTTCATTCAGCTGAATTATCGCCTGAAAACTTAGGTAGTTTATGCGAGTCTTTGATTAAGATCACTCAATGACCGAATTACCATTGGTTATCCTTTCTTGTTATATTTTTTTACTTTCAATGCTTTCTAGAAATAATACTCTATGCATTTATCAATTTATAGATATATTCCACATTTGATTATCTACAACAGCTTCAAAAAAATAATCTTTCTCCTGAAGAAGCATGGAACTGCGCTTCTGTTGAGCTATGTCAAGCAAGTCGAGTGAGCATTATTGATGTCTTTATGCGTATCATTTTATCATACACTAACTTTCTCGTCGATTTATTACATCTAACACTGTACAAATGAAATTTTTAAATAATTGTAGGAATTTCGTAAAGGGATTCGGGAAATTCGCATTAATTGAAAGAAATTTTGAATCATCCCATATATTTTTGTTTTCCAAATTTTATTCCAATGCATTGTCTTCTGGATGATATATTGAAATTGATAACATTTTAAACTACAAAGTTAATATCCATAATTTTCAGCTGCACATTCTTTGTTTTATGGCAAAAAGTTATTTTTTAAAAATAGCACAATGCACTGAACCAGAGATTATACGAATATTGAACCTGATTGGCAAACTTTACTCTCTTCATACGATTTCCACTCATTGTTACTCCTTTAGGAAAGTAAGTTGCAAAATATATATGTTATTCTGTCTGTACCAATTAACTTTGAAGTGCATTCATTGATACAATGTTTCAGTGATAAGTAGCATTTTCAATTCTTATAATTAGTAAAGAATAGTTCATCATATCTCTTTAAAGTAAACATGAGCATAATTACATTAGATTGCTGCGTTCTTAGTAAAAATATTGTGAAAATGTGTCTCAGCTATCATATAAACCATTATTAAGGCGGATTATATGACGGATGAACAAATGAAAAACGTTAAATGTGGTATCTATGAAATATTGGGAAAATTACGTCCGGATGCTGTAGCCATAGTAGATTCATTTGATTTTTCGGATCGTGAACTTCATTCTGTTCTTGGTCGACGTGATGGTAATGTTTATGCGGCAATGCTTGAATGGGTGAAACATTCAGAATTGAACAAGACTGAAGTAAGTGCTTAGGAATTCTAGTGCGGCATAGTTCCACTTCAAATTTATTGCTCTTGAAAGCAAATGACTTGCAACGATGCTATCAGTGAGGTTTGTTTCTTGTCATTTGTGTAACGGTGCAATCATATAACAAATATAGGAATGGAATGAAACGAATGTTTATATTCAGTTTCTCACTTTAGGAACAGTGACTATTCTGCTAGTAAGAAATTGAATCTACAAGCATGATATGTTGATTTTGATGTATGTAAGAATTATATTCGAAGGGAAAGACATGGTCTCTTACGATAGAAAACCGTAAAATTTATATAGCACTTAAACAGTTTCAATTCTAGTATCTTTTAGTATTCTGTTTTGTAGGTATTATCAACATTCAAGAAGTTTTTGGGACCAATGATGGAGAGTGGTCGATCAAAAATTTAAATTCTTCAATTGTCTTTTTTTTGATTCCCCATATATCTTTAAATAAAATATTATTACCTGCTGTTTGTTGTATGTTACGGTCTTCAATCCAATTTCACTCTTTTTTCACGCCGTTCTGACAAGATAAAGCTTTTAATGTAAGGAAAGTAAGACGATATTGCTGTAGTAAAGAGTACTTCCCGTTATAACATTCATTTTGCTAAATACATATAAGAGGCTTGTTACTTATCCAAGTGCTTTTATCTGTAGTCAGCTTTTCATTCCAAATAGTGTAAATGCAGAACGCGAATAAGTTTGCCACCAATATGCAATTCTCACTCCAAAAATAGAGTTTCTGTTATTGATATCATTTTTGTATACGTTCAAATTCATTGATTCACTGCATAAATATCCTCCAGATATATGGAGAAATCAAAAGATACAGCATTGGTTGGACAACGCCTATTTGTGCTCAAGAAATGGAATGCATTGGCGATGTGGACTTGGGATGTGGAATGTGACATTTGTGCGATATGTCGAGTCCAATTAATGGGTGGGTCAATCAAATTCATTCATTGTAAATTCTTAACGAGCACCCAATGGAACTCTTGCAATTTATCTTTTTTATCAAAATTTTCAGATTCTTGTTTACGATGCCAATCAGAAAATAAACAAGATGATTGTGTTGTAGTATGGGGCGAATGCAATCATTCGTTTCACAATTGCTGTATGGCTTTATGGGTAAAGCAGAACAATCGTTGCCCTCTCTGTCAGCAGGTATTTTCAACTTTTATTGAATTAAAAAATGTCTCGTTTATATTTCAGTATGCTGTGAAGGGATAAAAAATTTCTCATATGTCCCTTCTTTCATGGGCGTGGAATTATTCTGAGCTTATTTCGATAGATCAGATCAGATGTTAGATATAAATTTTCTGTTAATGATGTGCTCAAAAGAAAGCGTTTTTTAAAAGAATATGAGGTTTTTGAAAGAATATGAGTTACTGCTAGTAATAATGAATTTGCTCAATTCTTTTCCTAATAAATTAAAAAAAATTAATTGCATTGCACAGACAATTCGTTACGACCTTTGCAGGATTGGCAAGTGCAAAGAACGGGTCACTGAATGCACTATTTAGGTGCAGCGTTATAATTTCTAAGCTAGCAATTTAATTAGTCATCTGAAATGTTGATCCAAGTAAAATACTGATCATTTTGTATATAGCCATGGTTGTTTTTCTATTTTTTTATTTTTCCAGAACCATTATCCTCTTTTATAAAGCAAGATGAAAGCTGAAGCATTATTTCTTATTGTCCTTGTATATTTTGTATACTTTTGATACATTTATTTTATTCATTGTATGACGTTAAATCTCACAGCATTTGTGTTTGAAAATAATATATAGAATATGAATCTTTATATCAAGATTCACATTGCTTTATATCAAGATTTAACTCAAATTTTTAATGTAGTTTGAAATTATTATGAATAGAAAGTGTGGGTCAGTTAAATTTATGTATTTAAAAGATTTAAAGCTATTAACGGTTATGTTCTTTTAACTTCCCTTACGGGATATTGATTTTACTGTAATCTAATAATGGTCGAAAAACATAGCAAGTAACATTTCCTTTTCGATGTTGACAAAAATCCTTCGTCTGAATTACATAAGCAAAATTATCATTTCCGCAGATCACTCCAAATAATCCTCCAAGAAACCATCGTGATGTTCGTTCTATTCGAATTTTAGATTTGTTGATGTCATCATCCACCTGCTGCAAATTGTTTGTAGTAAAAAAGCACAGCTGAACTTTTTGTTCAATAATGAGATTTAGTTTCCTCGAATTCCAGGATTTGTTTTACTTGAAAATTTAATATAACTCTGCCTTAATTGTTCGAAGTTGATTGAAGTCTTGATGATTCCTCAGGCCATTATGATCACAAACTATTTCAAGAGTGTATTTTTAAATTTGATTGATTTTTGTTGAGTGAGATAATTTATACTTTTGTAACAAAAAAATCACGAACTTTATCGATTATCTGTTTCAGTAATTCATTATTACAGACCGGATCCACTTCCTGAACTTGATCGCTTCTAAGTGATGTCTTTCGTATATATCGAAAACGACATGGAGCGGAACAGTTTGTGCAGCAGTCATTCTGCAAAAAGATGTACTTCATGAAATACAAAATAATATTTGGTGAAATGATCGCTTAACTTTCAAAATATTCCAATTCAAGTCGTTCAACAATTTTGAAATTTAGTAATTGACTTTTATTATTCACTAGACCAATTCCAAAATATACAGATTTGATGAGCATTTTAATACCTCTGGTGGTACAGTGAAATCATCGATAAAACAGTTCCTGTCATTCGATGAGCAGTTACTTTTTATTAGATATTTAGCTCCATATTTCTGAGCTTTCTTTGCTATTCCTGCGATAGGTTCATCCATTTCGGTAGTTGCTATTTGACGTAGCTGTTGTTGTGATAGAATTGATCCATTTTCATGGATAATGCTTGACAAATAAGTATTAAATGGTTGATTGAATTGCTGACTAGAATTCGGTTGGTTCTGGTTTTTCAGTAATTCAGTTGGTTCTGGTTTTGTAGAAAACGAGGAATGCAGTAAACCGGTTACAGTTTCAATATCATTTATAAGATGACCAGACTGTTGAGTTTTATAACTGCCCTGATGGCTTTCAGATATTCCATCTAAGTAAGATGCAAGCTTACCAGAATTGGAGCTAATCGGTCTTATATTATAATGCTGAGATGGTGAAGATGCTGGGAGACTGGGTGAGGAGAGTAACGGTGATAGTGGACATGATAAAGGACAAGATACTGATGGTGATGGAGGACAAAGTACAGGACAGAATGGTGGAATGGGGTAAGAAACTGTTGGACATGGTGGACATAGTGGTTTTGATTGTGGATGAGATGGCAAAGATGGAGAACATAAACTGTTACGTGGCGGTTTTGGTGGTCGACAATGTAATGCTCGTGAATGATGATGACATGGATATGGCCATGGTTGTGGCTGTGATGATTTAGGAAAATACGCTTCTGTTGTTGATAGTATCACAAATATTAACATGGATGAAAATAGCTTTTCATTCGAGAACTTCTGAAACATATAAATTGCTTGATTTTTAGCGATCATTTTAACAAGGAAATAAATGTAATGGTATTCAGTCATTGTAGCGTGCAATGGTATTCAAAAATCATAAGCATGATAACGAAATCAAATTTAATTAAACTTAATATTTTTACCTATTATCTAAAATTTAAAAAAATTAGAATGAAAATGAAAAAAGCACTTCATTTATTTCAACTATTATTACTTATCGATTACTTTTACCTGTCTTTCAGTTATCATTACTGTGACATCAACCATATTTATTTATATTCATGCTTATATAATATTGTTCATTCCAAATTAAATATCACGAATACTGATCATCAAATTTTAACATTATCCCAACCATTCACTTACCATTATCAGTTTAAAAGTAATATTATTTTTATATTCATAGAGCAAAAATGGACGAAAGAAAATTTAAATAAGTTTTAAAGAATTTTGAAATAATTGTTAAGGAGGAACAAGTCTGAGTGGAACTGTTGAAAATATCCTATGAGAATATATAATAAATGTTGGATGATCCTTCTAGGACAGAACCGCAATCGTTAAGTACGAAAAGAGAGTCACGAAGCGCTTCCGATCCTCATCTATTCATTATTCAAACATACACAAAACTTTTGGAATTTATTTTGATGATTAATGCAACGGAGTAACTTGCAGAATTGGCGTAAAACAACTTCAGTTAAATTACAATACATATTTTCATTTTCATAGAAAAATATTCGATGATATTACTATTTTACATTTGCGACACATTGAGATAGAAAGCGAGACATTTATAAATTTGGATTAATTTGGTTTAATTTTCTATTCTGTCAATTTAAAATTCTGTTCTTCGAACTTTTGATCTTAGTTCGATGTGTTTTTATTTGTAATTTGCATTGTTTTTTTTTCATTTGATAAATTGTACTCTCTCTTCTCATTCTCTGTTATCAAACAAATAGTAATCAAATTTCAATTCAAGTGGAATTTCTTTTTCTATGATAGCAATAACTGTTGAGGAAATATATATATATAAGAATATATGATATATATATGTATATAAGAATCGTCAATGGAATAAAAAATTGGCAGTTACTGTTTAAAATTAATTAAACTTTTGTGGTTTTTTTTTTCATTTCATATAAAATATTATTTTTGTTGGCTGTCAATAAAATTTTTCCTCAAAATTTATTATTCATTTTTACTTCAAATTGAATTACATTTCAACGAAGCAATTCAATAATTTCTTTTTTGAATTTTTCTATTTAAACATCATTTTATGAAATATATTTAAATACTTAAGCGTTTCATATAATTGTAATGAATTTAAAACCTTCCGTATTTAGAAGATTTTATAAAAGGCTGTGCTTTTATAAAGCGTTGCACAGAACGATTTGAATTTAACTGTGACTTATTTCGTCTTCGATATCTTATTATACATTTGCAATTACGAAATTTTCTATATGTTTTTGGTTGATTTAAAATTCGTTTTATTGGATACTGAAATCGGTGAGTGGAATTAATTTTCAACTGAGGTGTCGTTGAATAGATTGGTGTCAATGATTGTAATATTGTTGGCCGATCTAAAAAAAAGATGTTAATATGAGAAAATTTTTTTTTGCAATACTTGGACTTTGAAATATTTTAAATAATGCAATTAGCTTATTATTTTACTAATGGTAATTTGAAAATTTGAAATTGCCTAGGAAAATCTATAGCTCAGGAAAAATTTTCTGCTTTTATTTTATGATTTTGAATAGATCCATTATAATGTAGTAATGTAGTAAGTACAGAAAATTCAGTGTGAAATCAAATAATAATGTTTTTCGTTATGACTGAGACTTATCGTAATTCAATTAGAAAATAAATATTGCTAAAAACCTTTTAATGCAGACAAAACGAACCATTAATAAATCGTAGAACAAAATGTGAAGTTCTAGAAGCGCGTGAAATGACAATTAGCACTTCGCCCTCAGAAAGAATTTCACCTATAACTGGTAGACAACAAGAACGAAATCCGGAAATTTGCAAATCAAGTTTATGCTTCACTTCCACATATTCCTCACATGTCGGATCACATTTGTAGTGCGCTTCCGTAAGCTCAAAACGGATACGACCACTTGGCTGGAATTCAAATTTTCGAATAAAAAAATACAAATTTAACAATTTTCTTCAAATTGTTTTCTAGCGTAATCGTTTTTTTTTTGAATTATCAACTGCATTAAGTTTCATCCGACACTTTTTTAGAAATCTAAAACGCAAATTAATTTGCTACGCTTTGGATATGCAATAGATTCGAATAATGTGCAATAGATTCTAATATTTAGTATTTTGGAGGATACATTATCGAGAAGATAACAAAATCCCGGACATTGAAAAATAATGAACTCCACGTTTTGGTGGTTTTCCTGAACATCTATCATAAAATTTTCAATGGGCAGATTGACTTAGTCATGAAAACAAGTTCTTTTTATCAAAACTACAAATATTTCTGATAATTTCTGAGTGCACCCAAACTGGTTTAAATTATCTGAAGTAAAGGGAACTGGTATGACAGAGCAGTTAATTTAGCAAATTTAGACAAGATATTCAATTTTACTTAAGATACGACTATTACTATCCGGATAGTCAGTGCAATATCACTCCCGTTGATGGAAAAATTGCACACCGGATACGATTCAGGATCAATCTTCTGAAAAAATTTTGCAATACGAATTGTAGACAATCTATTTGATTCCATTAGTTAATTATTGTAGAATTAACCGAGGAAATTCTCCAATAGCAATTGGATGAGCCAAAATATTCCAATGTTTGCCATTCGTTACTGGCTTGTTGTTCATAACCACATGCTTAAATAATAAATTTCTTTTATTTATCAATTTTGGAATTTCATAAAATGTTGAAAAAATTTAAGCAATTTCTAGAATCTTATCGAAAGCTTATAAAACTCGCTGAATTTTCCTAAAATTTTTTGCAAAAATTTCTAAACCAATTTATTTTTAAAAATTTCAAAAACTTGCAATAAATTCGTCTGAAACAATTTGATTTAATTTCTCTGAAATATTTCCTCCGAAATTTCCCTTCATTTGATATTAGTATCGTTGTTGAACAACTTGAAATTCAATTTGAAGTTTTTTCATTTAATAATTTCCTGATTTTTTACTTACGACAGTTTTTAACATTACTTCCAGCATGTTGCTAAAATTTTCGCAAAATTATTTCTAGATAAAATCACTCACAAGAATATTGTAAATCAATGCATTTTTGACCACCAAGGCCTTCAGGACATTTGCAAGTACTACAATTGTTTGGATCCGGATAGCCACCATTGCGACAATGTAAATTTGTTGTCTGACATCTGTCTGATTTAACTCATTTCAGTGTTTCGTTCTTTTTTCTTGCATCATTTTTTCTATTTCAGTTAAAAACAAAGTTTCAATAAGCAAAATCTATAAATTACTCAATTCGCAAAAAAGGTTGGTAAAAAATTCAACGTATTGTTCAGTTTTCTAAATGAGTTACTTACCTGTAAACTTAAATCAGTCGGATAATTTATTTTTACAATTTTGAGCAATATTTACAACTAACCGTAACCGTACCTGCAGTCTTATCATTCAATCAATTAAATGAATAAATATTTACCAAAAAAGGATATATAAATGTTATACAAATTAATAGCAGTTAGGTTGAAATTTTCATAATAAATTATATACCAAAACAATAAAGTAAATTAATTTGTTTGAAATCGGTGAATGATGGCGCTACACGGTTGCCAACTGTTGAACGATACTTCACATCTATCGGATCCACCGTAAAGTCCATAAATCGTTTTGCAAATGTCTAATAAATGTTTTATGTAAATAAATTATATGGACAAATTTTATTTTTAATAAAGTTATTTTGAATGTAAAATTTGCAATACAGAATGTAAAGTGTAAATTATTAAAATGTTTATCAAAATTAATCAACATTGTTTATAAAGTTAAGTGTTATTATTTATTTCTCTAAACAACAAAGCTTCTAATTGCTTTCATTTATTAAATAAACAAATGAATTCTTAATTTGAGAATTGCTAACTTTTGCAAATTTGAATCGAAATTATTTTTTAATTTTTTCTCTCTCTACCCATTCTTTTTTTCCAAGTAGATTAAAATTTCACTTCGAGAAAACTAATAAATTTTCAAATCTAATACTAATATTAAAAACTGTGCAAAGGCTATTTAATTTGCATATCAGGATAATCGATAAAATCAAACATACATTAGTAGAATAATGCATCACGGATCCGAGATCATATGGAACACCCAATGCGATGATTTCTGATGGATTGCGCTTTTCGAAATTTCCTTCAGTTCCACTAAGTGCATTTTGTAGATTGATATTAACATAATTATCACGATCCGGTCTCTCCTGTTCATGCCAGAATCCCAATGCATGGCCAAGTTCATGTGAAATAATTCCAAGCTTCAAAAAAAAATTCATTAAGATTTACTCGTAATTAATTTAAGAAAAAAAACATTTTAAAAGTAAATATATTAAAAGACTAACAGTTTCACAGTCATAACCAATGGAAATTGTTTGGCTGCCGCCTAATCTACCGACACTCGAATAACATCTGAACAACCTTTTTTAATTTAAATGAAAAATTTTTTCAAATTATTTTTTTTTCAATTTTATCGCTTTTAGCAATTTAAAACTGTAAAATTAATATAATCAAATTAAAAGGAAAATAAAATGCCTAGACTATCCAAAACGATAAAAATTACTGTCGCTACCGTATTTTGGAGGCTACCGTCTCAATAATAAGAGTCGAAACTTTTTCTCATTATGAGCCATCTGAAAAGATCAATGGTGCTAGGTTAACAAATTCAATCCGCTTGATAATTAAATGGAGATTTCGGATTGTTTCATTTCGGTTTAACTTCTCTTACTAATTATATTAATTATGAATAATTTATGTTGCAATAATTATTGCTTCCTGTTCATTCATCAAATTTTCTGTCCATTTGATAATTCACAAAATAGGCAAAACAATTAAATAAAATTTTCTAAATTAAAAAAAAGTTTAACACAAAAAGCTTACCCACTTCCAATGATAAAAAATAAATAATCATCATCAAGTTTATTTTCTTCAAAATGTAAGCATGTTTCTTTCTCCCAATAACGAAGCGCTCTACGAATGCTATCTTGCCAATCTCCTGAAAATGTGGAAAAGTTAACGGTAATTTATGTATGATAGTTGAAAACCACATATTTAACATTTCTTTTAAATTACACTATAAAAAATTATGCGGCTAAAAAATTAAGAATAAATTTCAACATTACATTATTAACAAAAATTGCCAATAAATTAGGATAAGATGAAACGGACGAACTATCATCATTTCCGAAACGATATGCAATCGATGAACTTCTCCAATAGAAGCTCGGATCAGAGATAATTTTTCGTTTTTCGCGATATTGCTTCAGCAAACGTAACACTTTTATTTGTCGTAAAATCAATGCAATGTCGTTCTCGAAGAGGAATCCGGCAATTCGTACATTATATCGCATTTCGTTATGCATTTGTGGATTTACTGATGGGTGTATCATCGTACCATCCTAAAGTAACACAAATTATTTATCATAATTTTTTGATAATTTTCTTGAAACGATGACTGTTAGATAAAAAATGAGCCTAAAAATAATCGATCACTCTTTCATAATCATAAATTTTAGCAAGCCCAAATATAATATTTACATTCAATTACTTTTCATCTTATCAATCCAATTATATCAGTTAATCAATTTATTATCTTATTATAATGAATTTCCCGCATTACTAATTAATTCCATGTATTTCTTAATAATTTAAAAGTTCTTATAATCTCAAAAAAGTATTTCCATAGATGGAAAACTGAAAATTATTTAATTATCTTCTACAAAACTTGTCCCAAATAATAAATTGCAGAAAGATATCTACATCTGTGCACCATGTATTATGCGTCATTATTTCGTCATTTAACGATCAACTTTTACTAAATTTTACAACGAAATAATTACTGGAAAATTGGTTCCTTATGACAAATTCCATTAGTTGAAAACTCAAAAGTTTTTTTTTAATTTCATACAATGCAGAATCAAATTAAAGAATATTAAAATTTGTTTCAAAAATTTTATTAAAATAAATTTAAATTGAGAGTACTAACGTAAGGACGATGTTTTGGATCCTTCTGAGTGAAGTACTGTTGCATTAATAATAAAACTTTCTCATAGCTTTCATTCAGATCATTGTACCGTGTAGTATGTGCTGTCACTTCGGCAATGAACTCAAATTTAAATCATTATATTAATTAAATTTAAAATTTCTTCCAATAAATATAAAGTACCATTTAGATGAGTTAATAAAATAGTTAATTGGAAAAGTTCATACATAATCTTAAAATGATATGTTATACATTTCCCAAATTTTTGAACAGTAAAAATTATTAATTGAAAAAAATTTCCATTCAATAATGCAATAATTCTCTTTACATGAATAAATTAGGCTTTAAATATTAATTTTGAAATTTAAACTGAGAAAATAGTTAAATTTAATTAGCTGAACTGAATTCATTAAAGTTGGATATTCAGTAATTCAATTGTTGACCGCGTTTTATGCAATTTTTTTTGACAGGAGCTGACCTTTTTTACCGCTGGCTTTTCGATATAGGAATTTTTTCGCCGTTGAAATATTATTGATTGTGATGTTAAGCTTACTAGAAGTGGTGAAGGCAATGTATGAGATGGAACCTTGAAAAAGTGATCCATTGAAAATTTATGGCTGAAATTCAAATTTGTTTCATAAAATTTAAAAAAGATAAAAGAAGAAAAAATCGGAAGTGGCAAACATTTCGAACTGGTGCTGAATAGCTACGTGATGGCTTTTTTTCATGTAGTATCGTTGATTTAGTGATGATATTATAAGGATTGTACCGTGCTGCAAGAAAGGCATTTTACTGAAGTGCCGTACAAAAAAAAAATTATAGTATCACTAAATAGATGATGATAGAATCGGATATAATCACTTATCATATCATGAAAAAAGAAATTATTAATTAATTAAGTCTACCTCGGCCAATATACTGCAATATTTTTTCCAACTTTTTTGAAATTTTGTAACAATGGTTTTTTTTAATGTAATACAAAAATTAAATTTCAAAAATTGCGATACCTCCGATAAATGGTTGTGCTTCAGTATGAATTACTTTATTAGCAGTTGTAATAATAGCAATAAAAAGCCATTGCCATTTGCTATCCATACAACTTAAAATTTTTTAATTATTACAAAAATTTTTTCAGCAATATCGATTTAATTCGTTTTAATTTTGGCGAAGTAATAATTCATTGGCTTATTTTCATTTGAGAAATAATAAAAATAGCATTCATGCAAACTTCATTTTTGTTTAGTAATTTCTAAGAAAGTATAAAATTAAAATTAAATTTGACAGAAAGAAAGCTTTTTAATCCTTTGATAATTTTATTTTCCTTCAACAAATCATATTCTAATGTCAAAATACAGGCGCATATTACAATTCAATTTGAGATGAAGCAAATTTAACATTAATAAGGCATTAATTAAGAGCAGGCTATTTGCTGAGTTAATTAATTTTAATTCAAAAATCAGGAAATGTTGCAGCAAAGATGCAAAGGTAAAAAAGGTAAACGGAAAGAATACATTCGTAACTATCCAAAATTGAACAATTGCTTTATAAATGTGGAAGGAGAAGCTAAGCAAAGTAATAACAAATCCCAATAAGAAGGGTCAAAAAAACAAAAAGAATTTCTCAATACAAGTTGATCAAAGAGAGAGAGAGAAAGAGAGGAGGGGAAGAAAGAAAGTTTTAAAAGGTGTGTATAAGGTAAATGATATTTTAATTAGGATGAATTTAAAGAAAAGGAATTGAACATTTCTATGATTTACTCGTTTACTTTCATTAATTATTTACAAATTTCATTTCATTTCATCAAAAGTTTGCATACAAATATAATTATGAAATTTGAGAAATGAAAATAAAAGTAAAAATTAAGTAAAAATGATGATAATGAAATTTCAAAATATTCATTGAAATAGCAATCATAATGTAACATGACTGCATTCAATAAAAACATATTTAAGAAATATATTTATGTACAGAACTGGTCTAACTATCAGAGATACAATCAGCACAAAGATGGAAAAGTATACAACACACTCGAGATTTCATGGACAATTTCTTCTGTTATTTTTTCTTTAAAGAAAATGAGTTATAAATTAAAAATTTATAAAATTAAAAACAAACACTTTAATTTGAAAAATTGCCGAAGAAATTATTTTTGAAAGACAAAAGAAATCTCTCGGAATAAACTTTTATTTCAGCACATCATTGAATGGATGCTATTTGTATAAGTAACATTTTCGAGATACAAGAAAGATTGCTATCAATTGTTTAAAACTTTCTCTTTTTCTACGGATCAATCATTTTTGATTTGTGAAAAATTAATGTGACATTTTAAAATCAAACATATGAAGTTGAAGCATTTTAATAAGATGAACAGCTATTTTAACCCTTTTGTTTTGGAAAAATTTTATGAACATCTTCACAAAGGTGAATTATTTTTCTTGGAAGCTGACCGGGAAGTGATGCTTTTCTTCTTAGATAGTAAAAGTTAAAGAAGTATAACTAGCTGTATAATTGTCAACCTAACAGCAGCTGTTTGAAATTCAACGACATCGACATATTCTTGTTCTAGCTTTTACCATTTTTCCACCCTCTTTCTAGGACAAATAAACCAGTATCGCATATAATCCACACTGCGATAATTTGCTTCAATTTTATATTGCAATTATCGTCATTATTTTTATTTTAGTATGAATAAATTGTTAAAACTTGTATGAAACATGCCAAGAAACTGCAATACTTTCAATCGTATCTTCAAAATTTTTTATCATAACATTTAAAACACAGTGTTTTTGAAAATTTAAAATAGCAATTTGAATTTTTTAATTGTATAAATTGATATATTCATAGCATAAATTCATAGTAAAATAGAAAAAGTCAACAAGGAAGAGTTTTCTTTGAATGAAAGATAATGGAGTATTTCAGAAAATACCTCGTGGAGTAATTTTTAAATTTATATTGTAAAATATTTCTGTTTGTCGAATGTGTGATTGAAACATGTTTTCACGTAACCTTAATCCAGAATGTTGAGACAAAAGAGGACATTTTAATTGTTTTACAAATCTTTATTGAATTATATTGTAAAGTAATTTGTATGGAAATTGGCTTAATTGAATAATAGAAGAGCGTTTTAAACAAAGAAGTGATAAAATGATAGTCACTAAATCTGAAAGTTGAATTCATTAAATTAACATTCATCAAGTTGAGCACTGAAGATCGAAAGTTTCATGATATATTTTATTTCATTCATTTCAATCTTTTCTTTTATTGATTTATTGGATGATTTATTGAGTAATTAGCAATCATCAATCGGGTCAAGTGATTCGAAAAAGCAACTAGAGAAAAAGTTTTCTTTCTTCTCAATAAATTTTATCAAAAAATTTTTTCAACGTCATATTATTGATATGCATGACGATTTATTATCAAAAAATCCACCAAAACATTGGGATCACTAATACTCCTTAAAATATCTTAACTTCTTCAAGAGTTCCACTAATTCTTCACCAAAGAAAAGTCTACTTTGAATAAACAAAAGGAAACGTTTGGACTAAATTAGAAACTGCCAGAAGTTGATTCATGTTTGTCAGTAAGAAAAATTTCGGGAAAATTTCGGCTGAACATGATCGTATCATTTCTTGCTCCCAGATTGATTGACATCGAAAGAGTTATATGTAAATTTCTTTTTTCTTTCTCTTTCTTTTCCAATTTCATGCCATCCATAAAAATCAGCCAATCATAAACGATGTAAGAAGGGAAGAGGAAAAAAATCTTACGTATGCAATACGTAATTCTTGAAATAAATCTCAAATAATATCGCAATGAATTCATTCATTATTGTGCATATATTTTCAATCAGCTATTGGTCGTATCCGTTGGATGAAGATATGCTTCAGTTGTTGATCATTGGATATGTCATCTATGAGATTATTCGCTTATCCAATTTACCAGATGCTGGAAGTTATGTCCCACCGCAGCAACCGCAATCATCACTTCCGGTTCCTCCTTTTAAATTCTGTTAAAACTATCCTTACATCTCTCTTTCGTATCCGGATACTTTATGCTATCAATTGATTTTCTGGAAGGAAATTTTCACTGATCATTTGGAATGACGAAAGTGAAATTACATAGTTATTGTAAAGTTTTCCATAGATTCGTCGAAGCTTAAAAGAAAGAATTTAATTCTATTAGAAAAATTTGAGCCGAAATTTCTAGCTCATTTTATAACTCAATTAGAAAAAATTCCTTCTTCATTTATCATATATTTTTAGCCCGAAAAAAAGGCACAATGACCGGATAATACCGAAGAAAAATTAACTGAAATACATTCATATTTGAATCATAGAATTTTTTAAAAGAAATTTTCAAAGTGCATTTCTTTCTGAATATTCAAAGATATTTTCAAGGATATGTATTTCCTTTTCATAGATGAACAAACTGTTGTGGAATGAGCCAAATAGTGGCATTTAAATAAAAATCACTTGTGATAACGTTATAAAATAAAATGTGAAATCAAACTGTTCAATCATTTATGTCATCTCGCAATGATAACATTTGTTAAGTTCATTCAGACAAGGTTCATCATGCCATCTACACAATCAATACAGTGTCTTTAGTCTACTCGATAGTTAGCAATTTTCCTCCCTTATTTATAATAATTCATCACAAGCAATTTTTTCAATTTCGCATGAAACTTCTGAGAGAAGAAAATTTATACGATTTTTCTGCGAATCTAACAATGATACTGTCCTGGAATCGCCACCTTTCTTTAGGGCAGCAAGAAAATGTTATTGATAAAACATGGATAAAATTAACCGACACCGGCATAAAACAATAATTAATTGCACTTATTGGAATCATAAGCCTCCCTAAGACTGATAATGACCAAACTGATTGGGACAGTTCCTGTCAGTATCCGAACGATTTTACCTTTCCACACTTGTTGGCCTTAGGGTATTGAAACGAATTCTCGCATACTGTTGATTAGCATGTGTTTTTGGAATGTGGCAGAATTTCAGCTCGCAATCATTGGGAAAGGATTCGGTGGACAGCGTGCAAGGGTACGAGTAAGGCAGTGGTGGGGTATAAACCTGTGAATGTGGAATTACTTGCTGAAAGTAATGAAAAATAGCGGCAGAGAGGGGACGAGAGAAATTGATTAGATTGCGCGGAAGATTTTAATGATTGATTCATCAGAATGGTTATGAAAAAGATCGTAGTAGTACTTTACAGGAAGCATTAAAATTAACTTATTGTAATGCCACTTTTTCTTATCTGTTTTAGTTATTAAGAATGTCATTGATAGCAGACTTAGCTTGGATAAAACGTGGAATACCGAAAGCCGTACCGGACAAGGTAAAGTTGTCGTCAGAAGAAATCAGAACTTTGATTCAAGGTTAAAATTTTTTCAGAAGATTTGCTAATTAATTATGGTTTTATTTAGGTTCACATTTCTTGCGAAAATGATTTCGCTTTGTGAACTTTATTAGAATTTCTCGCGTTGCGTTGAAATATTTCTAAATTCAAGTGCAAAAAGATCCATACTGAATTAGCTTAACTTGCTCTTTCCTATTCCTTAATTGTGATCATTGCAGCATTGGGAAGGGATAGGTCAAGTGATCAAATGATATTTTCAGATTTCAGATTTTAATCTTCGGAATGATAAATGCATTATTTTTAGAGGGTGAACCGGAAACTAGCGAATTATCCGATACAGATGGTGTAGTTAGTGGCGAAACGCAACAACGAGTATTTCCTTTTTTTCAGTTTTCCAATTCTACTCATTTATTTTTCTATGAATAAATAAATAATTTGGTGTTATTTTATTCAAATAAGATGTCGCATAAGGATGTCTTGCATTCTTTTTTTCAGAGAGGTATCCGTGGTTCAAGTCCTGATGTAGTGGACGAAGGAACGGATGCTGATAGATATAAATTGGATAAATATGACGAAAGTGATGGTGAAAGGTGTGTATTTGGAAGTTTGTCTTTTATATAACGGCGCTGAAACCTTGAGAGCATTCTTATAAGAAGCATGGAACTATGCATCTGCTGATCAAAATTAAATTAAAGGGAGAAATTCAAGTGAACTATTCTTAGTGTTAATGGTATGCATGTTTTATAACCTCCCAATGCTTTTATATTGACATTATATTATTAAAAAGAAAAACAGGTTCTTTTTGTTACGTGTCTTTGTCGATTTCAACAAAAATTCAGACCTAATCCTTTGGCTGGAATAACAACATTTACATCGCCTATGGAGGATCCTCATATAACGACTTATGTCAATAGTGATGAAGAAGACCAAGAAGATTTTGAGATTAAATCAGATGATAATCTTGTTGCAGTTGCTAAAGTTTATAAGGTTTGGAACAACTCTATTTCATTTTAAGGCCTGATTTCACTGATTTCGAATGAATAGAAGCTGCTGAAGTTCTTAGTTTCCTTTCAATTATTTTGCCTTTTTCAAGAATGAATATACGTTGGAAGTGTATTTATACAATGAAGCAGAAAATGATTGGTATGTTCACCACGATTACATTTTGGATGTTCCTCCTTTATGTTTGGAGCCGATATATTTTGACCCAGGAAGCGACGATAAAAAAGGCAATCTATTAGCTATTGGTGGTATAGATGGATCAATAAGTATCTGGGATTTGGATCTGGTGAACTCAGTGGAACCAACAGTAACTCTCGGCAAAATAAAGACCACAAAAAGGTTTTTTGGTTTTCTGGACGGTTTCAAAAACCTATAAAATAGATCGCCTTATATATGATAGATTTCACCAAATATTGAAAATTAAAACTTATTTTTTGATACATTTTAGAAAGCGACAAAAGCGCGATGGCAGTGCACAAGAACATTCTGGTGCTGTACTTTCATTAGCATGGAACCGCTTAATGGAACATGTTCTAGCATCTGGAGGCGCAGATAGTTCTGTGATTTTGTGGGATCTCGAAGAAACGAAGCCTGCAACAATTGCGTCACATTTTGATGGAATGGTAATTGAAAGATTTTGTGAAATTTCTTTTCTTAACGAAAAGCGCGTTTTTTGTACTTATATTTCCATAAGCCGAGGACCTCTCTCCCCAGTCTTGTTGCTACGACCGACTAGTGGTTGTTTACATTTTTCCATCGTTTATAATGGAATTTGAGGTACAAGCAGTGGAATGGCATCCAACGGAATCATCTATTCTTTTAACAGGGACGTTATCAAGTCAAGTTGGATTAACAGATTGTAGGAAATTTGATAATTTATCAAGAAAATGGGAAGTGAGTGGTGAAGTGGAACGACTTACATGGAATCATTTTTCTCCGTATAATTTCTTTGTAGTCACTGACAACGGTTAGTTTCACCTGTAAATTATTTTTCTTAGAGAAAGTACTAACTGTACCTATTTACACTTTATGCAAGTTGGATTGTAGGTTGTAGAAATTTGACTATTTATTAAGACAGATTACATATATATGTAACCGGAATTAAAACTACCCCATTAATAGGTATACTCGTCACTGGTAATAATCACTACATTTCATGCGCATCTATCATATAGCTTTTTCTTTGGCTAGATGCGCATATTGCAGTTAAAAAGCTATCATAATTCCATACATGCTAAAGTATGACAAGACGACTTTTTTGTTGTAGATATATTACGCATCTCTTTTAGGCCATTTCTATTACATGGATACCCGTAAAAATGAACCTGTTATATCGAAAAAAGTGCATGACGGAGGTGCTCGCAGCGTAGTGCAAAGTTATTATACCAAGGATTTATTATCTACATGTGGTGAAGATGGGGTAATTTTTTTGAGAGATGCCAGTAGGAATTTTACAAAACAACTGAAATCTTTGTTTCTCTGACGGGAAAAATGTCCAACGCCCTACAGAAACAATTGCGCAGTATAGTCCGATTAGCATCAACTTGATTCATATCGAAACATAAATCCTATTTGATATCTGATTTGTATGAAATTTCCGTGCGATCTTTTTATATAATTTATTAAAGATTTCTTATAGTTTTCCTCAGTTTTCATACCTCTTATTAGATTACTTGTAGTATCTTTATACATCTAATAATTTTCTGATTTTCAGTTCTTAAAAGTTTGGCGCTTGCGAGAGAGCAGCAGTGATCTGGAGCTTGTTACAGAGCATAATGTAAACCTTGGAGGTCTTCATATATGTCGTTTTTCACCTGATTCTGGAAGTATCGTTGCAGTTGGTGGTGAGAAAGAAGAAATGGTAAAAATTGTTGAAATAAGAAAATTCGAAGAAGTGCGAACGGCATTCAGTTGATACTTCAATGAAAAATCTTTTTGGCAGTTTCGCATTTTTCTTCTAGCAGGTGGAAGTATTTTCTCAAGAGAAATGCTTCTGATTAAAATAAGGAAGGGAGTGGTATGGCATAAGACTACGGGTTTGTCTTCCCAGTTGGTCCACTTTATAACGTTGTTTCTCTTGTCTTGTGGATTTTTGAATTAAAAATAAAAATAAAATGACACTCATGATACACACAGATTGCATAAATTTGTAAAGTTTTCAAATTAATACAATTGAATATAAAAAAATCATATAATTGATGCTTACGAAAAGTATGACAAAAGAAAGGATGCATAATTTATCATCACTTGCTTTTTATAAGAATTATTTGTTGTCATTTCATAAAATGGAATACGAAAGAGCTAATGAAATGATTTACCAATTCATAAGTTAATCTTTGCTGTAAAATAAAAGCGACGATTTTTCATACCACAAAAAAAGCATTATCCTCTAATTGAAATTTTACCTCAAAGATGGTGTTTGTGTCTCATATTGAAACGATAACTTTGGTTGAACTCATTTATTTTAATTTGAAAGATATTTGTATAAAGTTGATAATAGGGAAGACAACAAATAGCAACAACTACAACATAGCAAACATTATTCGATTAAATTCAATAGCAGCCAGCTCTATTATTAATCTCTTTTTATTACGTAAATTGATAAATTACTTTGCAAACCATACTATTCTCGATATATAAACACACATACATGCATGCATGCATGCATATATACATATATAAATAAAATTCTTATCTATTGTATGTTGTTGAAGAGAATTTAACCCAACCATTAGGTTTTCTATCATTTTTTTAATTGCAAATAAAGATATAACAATATCACAGTGTGTGAAGAACTTGCAGTCACTAACACTTAAATGATTCATTCGTTTTTTGTAGGATAAACGATGAAAAATAAATTTTGAATAGTAGAAGGAAGGGATATTGAATTATTGATAATGCATTTGTTGTACGATGAATTAGAATCATTTCATGCGTAATAAATTCTTAAATTTCTCATACATCATAATCGTTGTAAGACAGGAAATATCGAGTGTCAACCCCGATTTATCTCGATATTAAATGTTAGATTCATATGGAAGTAAGCATTAATCCAAATTAAATATTTCGTATATTTGTTTCAGTTTTTGATGTTCACATGTTTTCTCTAGTTAAGCAATTAAAATTAACTTGAAATTAAAGATTTAAATTGATGGTAGCAAATGATTTTTAAAAATAAGTGAAACTTTATTGCTATGCTTTTATTATACTTATCCATTTTTTTTGTCATTATTATTACTGTTTACTATTACCACTATTACTATTGTTATTATTATTGATAATATTATTATTAATTGCTATTATTAATTACTATCATTATTATTAAATGTAGCGTATTATTAATTACTACCATTATTAGTATTAATATTATCAATGTAGCAGTAGCGTGATACTTCAAGTACGATAAAAATAATTAATAATAATATAATAATAATAATAATAATAATAATAATAATAATAATAATAATAGTAATAATGATAATAATAATTATTTTATTAGTAGCATATAGTATTTTTGACTGCTATTACGGTAGTAATTTTACTATTGTTAACAGTTTTTTCCTAATATGATATCATTATCACGCTTTTATGTTTTAATAATAAATGTATGTAATTTGTATTCTTCTCATAAAACTTCAAAACTTTGCATGGGATGGCATTGTAAGAATTGAATTGACATTTATTCAAATGGTAAAAAAAGAGATTTATTTTGCATAAACAGTAAGGACAAGAATGAAATCAGCATTGATGAGATGTTTCACACAAAATAATAACGCATATCATTTAGGATTCATCGGCACCATTTCATAAATGGCACATTAGAGCGTAGGCATTCAACAATTTCGTTTCAAACAGGAGGCGAAAAGCTAATAACGATTAGATTAAAATTGAAAATTTAAATTCGAATACACTTATATATGTTTTTCGCCTTATAATGAATATCACCGATTTTATCATTGGATATTTACCTTATCTTATCATACTACTATGATTGAGAATAATGATTGTAGATCAGAGATGATTACAAATTGATTCATCTTTTTCACGATATTAATATAGTTCTTGAATAAAAATGAAGCAAATTTAGTAGTAGATTACTATTGCAACATAAGGAAATCTTTGGATAATAACGCAAATTTGAAATGTTAATTGCATCCTTTTGTTAAACAAAATGATAAATGAACTTTCAAGTTTAAAAATCATATGGGAATAATCTTATGGAAAATTGGAGTAATAAAATCTTGAAATTTCTCAAAGAATAAAATTTAAATTTACTTCAGCGAAAATGAAAATGCGACAGAGGCAACAAAGTTAGAAAAATCAATGAACAAGGCACATTATTTCATGCTTGCAGCAATACAATTGACAAAAATTAGAAAATATTTTAGGAAAAAAATATTCACGAAAGACAATGTGAAATTTCACAGATGATAATTATAATTATAAAATAAGGAATAATGATGATGATAAAAAAATCATGATTTAAATTCGAATAACACACATTGGATCACATTGTATAGAATGAAGCATACAAGCACATACACACACGCATGCACACACATATAGATATAAACATAATAACCAAGCGTATAGAGTTTTCAGTTTCCGGAAAAAAATTATTTTTACAAAACAAAGTCATAAAAATGATTTGCTAATAACTTCTTTTAAAATTTCCAAGTTTGACAAAAATTTTAAAGATGTTTGAAGCATTAGTAATATTGTTATGAATAAAGTATAAGTTATTTTACTGTTAAGTTTGTAAGATAGAAAATTGTTCTGTTATTAAGGAATTCAAATTCAACAAATGATTTGAAAGAAATGATTTATGGATTTTAATGTTTCTAAATCTCTATATTATCACCTCTCTCAAATATCTTAATTCGTTTCAATTAGCATATGCAGGCATATGAAGAAAAACAATTTTCCAATTATTCCAAATAACAATAACAACTGTAAATAATAAAATCACACCTCAGTTGACTGATACATATTGCGCATTTCTTACGAATAAATTCTTTGAATGCATTTAAATTTTACAAAAGTTCGAATCAAATTAAATGGACTATTATAAATCTAGAAAAAAAACTAAAATTCAAAATTTAGAAAGTTATACTTTTTATTTCCTATGAAATTTATCACTGAACATTACATTTCCTGATATATGCTTAATTATTGTAAACAATTTAATGTTGCCATTTATAAATATCATTGAAATTTTTTAAACTCAAATTGAATAAATAAATTATAAGAGCTGTTTCAGTGACAATTTGCTATGCATGCATACAATTTCAAGCAATTTGGACACTAAGTAAGATTTTAAGAAATTTAAATTTACTATGTTTGTACTGCAGATATTGGATATCTTAAAGACTAGGAAAAGGTAATGATATCTCAAAGTATTATTATTAAATAAATGTTAGAGTAATATAATTTCATATCAGGAAGGAAGAGATAGATATTCATAATTGATATCATAAATCGATAGCCTTAACTTAAGGTCAACTATGATGAATTGTAGAAAGTCAATGAATAAGAAGAAGATGAAAATGTGGAAGAAGGAAGTTCCTATCATTAATGAATGGTGGTACTATTACAACTTACAAATACATTCTTTTAGAAGCGATCGCAAAAAAAACAACAAATTGAATTGAAATGAAATAAGAGTTCGTAACTAAGAAGAATTCTGAAAGAAAAGAACACTTTAGTTTGTTGTTGTGAAATAAAATAAAATAAAAGAGAGAGAAAGGAATCATAATAATTTCTTCTTTTTCAAAATTAAAAAACTGAACAGTTGAATAATCAACATTTTTATACAGGTATCATATATATATATATATTGTTTGAGAAAGAAGTTAACATTAAAATGATTCTTTTCTCTTTCTCTCTCTCTCTCTCCTTCTCTCTCTACATATATGTATACATCATAGATCGATTTAGGATTGATAATCAATACAAATAGGAATCATTTAAATAAATGAGATTTAAAAACTTGAATAATGATAAATCAAGAGAGAGAAATACAGAGAGAGAGAGAGAGAGAGCGGGAGAGAGAGAAAAAGGAAAAAAGGACATGAAAATAAGACAATAACGTGCTGTTGCCATCTTGTAAGAAGATGGCATATAATGAAAACTTAGTTAAAACTTTTAAGAACAAAGTTATACTGTAAAGGCTTTATCTCTTTTGCCAAATCTTTCTTTTTTGATCTTTCCTTATTTTTCCTCTCTTTTACCTGTTTAATTTTAAATGACAATTGGAAGGTAATTTAATTTTGAAATAGTAAATGGACGAGTAATGTTTGAATTATAATAGAATATTTTAATTTCAAATTGAAAAAATATATTTTGGAAATTGTAATGAGACTGTTTTGCTTTATAACTATTATTCCATTAAAAGCAAAACATTTTCATTATTTTTAGATTATCCTAAATTTCAATCATAAAGAATATTTAAATTATAATTGTTAAAAATTTAAAATTACTCAAATTTTCTTTTTCATATTCATTTATATTAAAATTTTGCTAAAAAAAGAGAAATGACAACTTACTCATTCAATGAAATTATTCTTCCAAAATTTAACTCTTACAACTTTCATAATAAAATTCATTTTCACAAACTGACGAAAGGTTGTCAATAATAAAGGTGTAAAAAAGCTGCATTGTATATATAACAATGATAAGAAAAAATATATATATTGCATATATTTCTAGTGAAATATCAATTCTAACTAAGCGATTAATTTGCAAAACAAAAAAGGGGAAAAGAAGAATTCACAACGAGCGATTAATATCAGCGATATCATTTCATCTAATCAAAATTAATTTAATCAGAAATAAAATGAAAGCTAATAGTTAAAATAAAAATTCACAAAAAACTTTAAAATAAATGAATGAAAGACATTAAAACAATTATCATAAAAAAAGAATCGAACGCGTACGACATAGAGGAAAGATAAACTGATTGATAATGATAATCCAACAATAATCATTTCTATTAATTTTCTTTTTTAAAAAAAAGAAATAATTAATGAATGAAAAAAAAAGGATAAAAATTTAAATTAAAAGTTACAACATCTTATGAGCAAATTATTTGCATTTTTTCTTCTTATTATCATAATTTTACAAAAATAAATGAGTGGAAACAAAATCGATGGATCGATTTATACTCAATTATCGATGGATTGATTGGTATTCAATTATTATCGATGGATTGATTGATATTCAATTACAGTATGATCATAAACAACAATTTATCCTTTATGGATATTAGTAACAAAAAAAAAGTGCGACAACTACAGTTTTTTCTTCAAAAAGATGAATAAAAGAAATTCGACATACGATCAGGAATTCAGGACAATCTCATTCACATATTTCATTCGTTCCATAAATTTCAATTAATTTCATTTGATTTGAATAGGGGAGAGAAGAAAGGTATGAATCTTTAAAAATATCACACCAATTTTTAATTTCAAATAAAAATTACAAAAGAATTTGCAAAATGAAAAAATTTTCCTCCAATTTACCAACAATTAAATTGTTGTCGCAATTTTGTAAACAATTTTATAACATTGGGAAAAATCAAGAAAAATTTGAAATTTAGAGAGGAAGAAAAAATGAATCGTTCTACAACAAAGAAAAGAATTATTTGAGCTGTGCAAAAGTGTCTCTGCCACCGCGAATATCCGTGTGGTTGCTATTCAACTGAATCATTTTTTGTACAGGAAAAATTTTATTTTATTCCTAATCATTGGTACAGTGGTTCATTATTTAATTTAAGAATTGCAAATTGTTTTCAACTTTAACGATTGAATTGTAATATTTTAATGTCTGAAAATTTAGCATTTTTGGAAGAAGAAATTTTTACAATTTCGAATCGGAAATTTGGAAAATTTCAAGAAATTTATAGAAAAGGAAAACAGTTGAACAGCGAAGGTCTTCACATGAAAACCTTTCGAGATCAGAGACTGTTCTCGATGGCAGAGGCACAAAAATTAGTTTTCTAGTCAAGGACAAAAAAGAGAAAATTAAAGCAAATGACAAGTTTCTTTTCCTGATACATATTTTGGTTATTCAAAATATGCTTAACACTGTATTATATCTTAAATTTTTACGGCCTTTTTTTAGAATTGTTTGCAAAAAAATGCTTCGTCCTTCAGATTCCTCTTTTTTCTTTTACGATAGAATTAAATAAAATTCATTTTTGAATCTATCAAATTTCATAAACTTGACCAATTATCAATATCTATTTCCAAGAATTAAAAAAGCTATTGTTGAAATTTGAAGTTTTACTGGTTGAATTATTTTTAAAGCCTGTTCAACAAACAAACTGATGAGAAGAAGGAAAGGAGGCGCTTCTAAATATCATCGTATCATCCACTCATCGATCGCAGCGTTTTAAGAACAAAAAAAAGATGGACGAAATTCTGGAAAGCTTTAGGAGAATTATACCATCTTCCAGAATGTATTTTTCACGAATTAAGCCACATCAAAATGGACTCGCCAAAAGTATGTCTGAAAATAATATACCATATTTGTAGAATTTTCTCTCTTTTTCAAGATACCAATTAGTTTCATTGTAAGTGATTATGCTCAATGTTGTAAAAGATGGAATGTTGAACTTTGACTTAAATCAAATAATCATTAACTTTCGCCAATTCAAATATACGTAAATTGCGTAATTCTAAATCCATTGCGTCCAAAAAAAAGTTGGAATATAAGAGTGAGTTAGTTGGTATCAAATAAAATTTTTTAAACAATAACTAACTCTTAAAGTTCACCGCTATTATTTACTCATCATCAGGAGAGGATTGTCTGGTTCCGGTACCATTTTCAATTGCATTGCTAACATTACCAGATTCGTTTTTAGCTATAGTCTCTGGATATTTCATTACAGACTGCGTCGTTTTCAAGCAATTTGCGGTTGATGTTGATTGTACTGCTGCCAAGGCAGCGGCACCCAACAAATTCCGGTTTAAATTTTTCTTTCCTATAAAATTATAAAAGTTATAAAAGTTAAGATGGATAACTGTAAAATGAAAATGGTGAAACAGTAACACAAGAATTAAACTTTATTGTTTAACACGGAATACGCTTATTACGCCATTTTAAGCAAATGATTTTCGTAAAGGATATAACCAAAATTAATTTCAAAAATTCATAATTCATTTAAAGAGGATTTACGTTATGCAATGCTCGAATAATGTGCTATTTAATATCATATCAGAATTTCAAATTTTTGCATTATTCGCAATTTATGATAAATTAATTTCTAGCTATGAATTTAGAACCTTAACATAATAAAATTTTAAACCCTTTCAATTTGCATATCTCATTATTTGCTGGCATTGTTATCTTTTGTTGCGATATGACGAAGAATCAAGTTGTTACATAGCACCTCCCGCCATTATCAATTAAAACGAAGTGAAATTATGATAATAAAATGTGTTAGATTCGATCTATCAGTTCTATCAGCTAATGAAATAAGAAAAGATAATTTATGAAGAAGTTTTAAGTATAAAGGAAGAAACGAATTGAAAGCTAAGAAATTGATTATTATTATTATTATTATTATTATTTCGATTTATCAATTCTTAGATATTTATTGCTAATTTTTAAGTATTAATTTTATCAAACAAAAAGAATTAACAAAATCCGAAACTATTTGTTTATTAATTACCACTATTGATAATGCATTTTATCGATAATGAAATGAGAAAGAGCCATAGGAATAAATGTGAACAACTTCTCTTAGTTCTTAAAATTCTTTCATATTTTTTTACGGATGAAAAATTACATAGAAAATTTTAGCACTTTAATTTTCGTTCTTTATTTATTCTTTTATCACTTTCTCTTATCAGTCAGTTCAAATTAAAATGCAAACCATACATACTTTACACTATCCAACTTCGCTATATTTTATATGCTAACATAGTAAAAATTTTTCTTTTAACTATAATAATCATATTAAAAGGAATTAATAGTAATAAAGATATCCTTTGTTATGATACGTTGGAAATGTTAGCAAAATTGATGAAGGAGAAGTAGGAAAGAATTTAAAAATTCTTTTCCATTACTTCAATTAGTAGAAATTAAATTTCGAAAAAAATGGTGGCTAACATTTGAAAGGTTTTGTCGAACATTGAGGAATGAAATGAAATGAGAGAAAGAATGAAAGAAATGATAAATGATTGCCACTTAACATAACCAGTAAATGTTAGAATAGAAGCAAAAAATAAATAATGTTGAAAAATATTTCTTATTCCAACGTTTTTTTCGACAGGCGGTAAAAATTTACTTTTCATTGTGATAAGACCATTTACGCAATAAATGTGAATTTTTATTACTAATAAAATTAAAAGTGGCAACTTTTAAATCGTTGAATAAACTTTAAAATATATTAGTGACAGCTTTCAAATATAATAGTAACAGCTTTGAAATAGTAAGCTTTTTCTCATTAGCAAATATTACTTAAAGATTTTATTTTAGAGATGATAAAAATGATTTTTCTTTGGTGGAATTCAGAAATTAATATGAAAGCTCAGAAATGCTAAAAAGAAAAGTGCTTGTTGATTATTATTGGCAGTAGCTCACTGATATTTTTCAACTAATTGAATTTTGTTAAAAGATTTATCCTACCAGTTGCTATTATTATATTCATATTATCGATGCACCAAAAAAAAGGCTCAGAAAACATGAAATTTTTGCAAATTTCAACTATCGGATGGAAATGACAGCTATTCAATATAATAGGAAGCAATGATATACATTGAAGAGAGGTAAGAAGAAAGAACTGACAAATGCAATAATCAATAATAGTTTTGCATTTTTATCAAATCAAATAGGATTGGCATAAAACGTTATCACCAACCTGTCACTATTCAAATTTTAGCAAATTCATTTCATTTCGATTGTTAAATAAATTTTTTAAAAATTAAAAAGAAGCAAATATCGGAGGAATTTCTAATATTCTCTTCCTTTCTTGGAATATCAAACAATTTTTGTCGATGTGTTGAATTGTTTGCTTGTGGTTGAAATTGGAAAATGTTAAGTTTAAAAAAACACTAAAGCAATAAGAACTGGTAAGAGTGAGAAAGAGAGAGAGAAAGAGAAAGAGAAAAGATGAGAAGAAAAAGGAGAAATAGATAAAAGCAAGAAGGACGTTTAAAATTAATCAAAAGAAAAATGAGTCAAAAATAAGTCATTCAATTCAGTTCAAATTTCTATTAATTACATCAAAGAGTGAAAAATGATTTGAGGAGAAAATATCCGATCCATTTGGTACGCATTAGCCATTATTAATTCTCTAACTAAAATTTGATGAAGCTTTAGTTTTTTCCCTTCACACATTACTTCCGGATCTAGCAATTTTCCCGAAGAAAAATTTTTGATCAATCCGGAAATAATTGTTATGATTCAATGAAAAGTATTCATTGAAGTTTTTCTCAAATGAGATTGTTTTTCGGAATTATTAGATATTTTTGAAGCATTTATTTCATGAATCAGAATATTGCATGACATTGTTGAAATTTTGTCCATTCGAACTTATGAAATTTGACAGATGAAATGGAGAGAGAAATGGAATTGATATATACTGATCACATACATAGAAAGAGAGAGAGAGAGAGAAAGAAAGAAAGAGAAATAACCGATAATACATCGAAACTTCCAACCTTTCCAATGAGAATTGAAGGGAAAGGAGTGGGACAACTGGATCAAAGTATTTCAGAATGGAGTTAACGGCTTCAATACCGCTGATTAAAAGAATTAGTTGTGCATGGATGGCATAGTTGGGAGTGTGTACGTATGTGTGTGTGTGTGTGTGTGTGCGTATGTGTGTGTGTGTGTGGTGTGTGTGTGTGTTTGTATGTGTGCGCCTGTATCGATGGGTATATATACATATACGTGCGCGTATGTACGTATTTACTTTAAATGATTTAAAAAATTCTTTTCAAAAAAAAGAAGGAATGCTCTAATTGTTAAAATGAGCTGAGCTGAAGTGGTTCAAAAACTGGACAGTGGCAAAAGATGCCAGCCAAAAAAATTAGACAAATTAGATAGACAAAAGTTTGACATAAATCGATACACACATACATATATTATTATTTATATATACATAAACATGTATATAATTAACATTAAGATATATTTCGACATACATTAACATGCATATGAATATTATAATACACAGACACACACACACACATACACACACACACATACACACATATACACATATATTTATAGAAAAGTTATTGTATTTGTTGGATGGCAAAGGAATGTGTGTAACTTTCTGTGTCTTATTGAAGTGCTCTTTTAAAAGAGTTGCAAAAAAAAGCGCTGATCAGTTTTAGAACAGTTGAAATTGTCATCGTTGTCGTCGTCGTCGCGGCGACCACCACGACGACCACCGCCTGTGTCGTTCGTCGCTCCGTTCCACTCAACCATATGTTATTTTTTTTTTATTCAAAAATGAATTTTACATCAGTACATTGTATGCTGATTGCCATTGTTGGTGAATCAAAATATTAAACAGGTAGGTCGATAATCAGACTTTTAAATATTATTCAACCAACCAAATAAACAATATAAAAGATCCTCGCAATTTGCTTAGTGATGATGGGAATGATATTGTTTCCATGCTATGCTTTCATATCATAATTGATTACCTTTTCTTTCCTCTTCTCTCTCTCTCTTTTTAACTAACGAAATATATTCAGACGGGAGAGTTTGAAGTAAAAAATTTCATACAAATTAAATTATATCATTATATATTAAATGAACTAAATATGTAAAAATTTTGCGAGCTTAAAACAAAGAAACAAACCGCAAATCGAATCGAAAAATTCCACTGTTTGCAGCACTGTTGTATAAACAATATATACAGCAATTTTTCTGAAATAATTTTTCATTTTTGTATTTTCATATAAAAAGTATTTTCTCTGCTCACAACGAATATGAAATTGATAATAAAAGTATGAACTTATAAGAGATAAGCAAATGAAACAAAAGAATACTAGTTATCGCTGTTAATATATATGATAAATTATCACATTAATATTAGCAAGTAACAGTTTGATACGTTCAATTTCTAACCAATTACTCATATTCTAGCAGGTCGCTTGGATACAATAATTAGGTGTACATAGTAATGTAGTAAGTCAACAAAAGCTTGCAGTATATTTTATTAAATACTACAAGTATTCTTGAATCCATCATATTAATACCAAATCGACGGATGACCGATTTTGTTTTTCGGTTTTTTTCCCTACCGTATACATAACAGAATGTAATCCAACAAAATATACAATAGAAAAATATAATGAGAACCTTAGAAAGTGTGTTCGTACAGTAAAGAGTGTTTCACAAAGTGTAATTTCATCGCGAATTGATTGAGTCGTACAACTGATCAAATCAACAACCGGCTCGGATACAGCTCCAACTGAAACACCTCTAATGAAATGTGTCTTTCAATATGTTTTTTTTTTCTTTGTAATTTCAACCTGTCAGCTGTAAAACATATTTTTCAATTTACTTGCATTTATGATTATGCATCTGTTTAGTAATACAACAAATATTATTTCATGCGATCAATTATCGGAAAATTTGCCAGTGTAGATTTCACATTCATAATATATTTAAAACCTAACAGATATAAAATATAAAATCAAAAATTTAGTTATGACATGTTATTTATTCTATTTCTAAGCGTTTTGCATACATGAATTTAGGATATTTAAAAAATATTTCAAACAATATTTGAAGTGAGAGAAAAGTTTATGGGTGGACGGATCATTTATGGTAATTCAATAGGTAACGAATTTTTGAGTGAAACAAATCAAATGAATATAATATATGAAGTTCTATTTATTAAGTAATTACTTTTTATTTAAATGAAAATTTAACTCCCAACAACTAATATTAACAAACGGCTACCAATAATTAATTAATACAATAAACATTATTATTAAAATCTCGTAGTATCATTTCAAATTTCATAAAAAATTTTGAAATTATTTCCTAACGATTATTATTACATAACGTTGTAGGATTTGCAGATTTTATAAAATAAAATTGTTAAAAAAAGAATTTGAATAAACTAAAATAAAAATGAAAATGACTCATTCAAAATAATTCATCTACTATAGCACTTCATTAAAGATGAAAAGATCGGATGAAAATGAAACCTTTGATAGCATGTACATGGGAATGTAGAATAAGCGGTCGACCACCTTCTAGCATTAAACTGTCATAAACATCATTGCCAGCATTACTCGATAGAAAACCATCAAAAGTGGAAGTGGCAAAATGCGATTCACCACTACTACCACTAGCGCCACCACTATTACCACCATTTGTTTGTGTATTATTACTGGTAGCACTACCACCACCGCTACTACTACTACCACTACTCATTCCTAGAAATATTTCAATCTTTTTTTCATTTTTTTTAAACATCACATCTTTTGTTTACAGTAATTTTCTTTTTCAAATATTGAAAATATATGGAACGAACCAATCAGAGAGAGAGAGAGTTTATTCAACTTTTTGATTATAATAATATCAAAAAGGAATGCCAATTTTTTGCATGTAATAAGCGCACTTATACCATCTCATCCAACAAAAAAATGTTATCTTGTAGGCTTGTGACAACTTTATTAAATTCAAATAACGAAAGGTATATGCAAGGCTTTAATTCTGTTGTTAGCAAAGGCCTGGCAGAAAGGACCATGACAAAAAATGCTATCATTATTTGATTAACTCGATGGATTTAATAGTGTGAGGATAAGATATATAGCAAATGAAGAACGAAAATTCTTTATGCTTTGATAGTTATTCTTTATTTGAAATATTTGTTCCTCATTTTCATTTATTAAAAATGAAGAAAACCGGTTTTCTATAAAACCTAAAAAATGAAAAAAACATAATTCCGGTTTACCTGAATGATGACTGCTGATGATGCGATCTGAACTAATGTAGCTGCTATAGTGATTCGTAGAAATATGAGAAGTATTGCTGCCCTGTGTTAATCGTCCTTTTGGTTCCTCTTCTAATATCACTTCCGAATTTGTTGCTTCCATATTATTTAGTTCTGTGCAGTAAAAAAAGTTCACATGAACTAATAAACTTTCAAATATTAATTGTTTAAATGATTTATTAATTACTAATTATCATTTTGTGTGGCGAAAAAAATTGATCATTAAAAATAACTTAATCATTAATGCCTTTATGATGCAAAAACACCTATTAACACAATCATAATGTGTTTCAAAAAGAAATTAATTGCTTAATTTTTATGTACAAACAAACATTTACATAATTTCATGTCATTTCAATGGTATCAATTCGTTTCAAATTTCAAATTAAGTATCAAATCATGCCTTATTTATCTGTTAGGCTATACGCTTTGAATTGCTAATTTTAAGTGATAAGACCTGTTTAAAAAAATATTTGAGATATGTTTTTGATCATTGAAGTATTCAAAAGGTATAGTTTGTTGATGAATTCTTATCATATTTGTTATATAAAAAACCAAAGAAAAATGAATTTGAGAAGCTAAGATGACATTTTGTATAAAATAAGCAAAATGAATGAAACCTGGATATAATATCCTATTTTTGTTCAATGGTTGCTTATCATTATTACTATCATCCTTCTTCTTCGTTATTGAAACAATAGGTGTTGGACCAAGTTTAATTTTCACCGTAGTAATCGTTCGTTTTGATCCATTTTCATAGATTGATGTAACGTTTTCACTACTGTGACCTTCTGGTCTGAATTATTTATATCTGAATTATTTATATTTATAATCTATCAATTGATACTTTCATTATCATTCTAGTGGAAAATTTCAAAACAAATCAGTGTTATTATAAAATGAAATGGAATAATTTGCACCTGGTTAGATTAGATGAGAAATGTTGATAACAATCAGCACTACTGCTGGCACCACCGCAATCGCCATTCTTATCACTTGTAATGAATGATCTTTCCCCGCCAAAATTATCAGTTATACTTTCGGCTGTTATTTGGGAACTCATTTGCGCTTCTGCTTCTATTGCATCAATGTATGCATACTCATCCTGTAATTTACACTTAATTTTTAGAGTTGCTTAAAAAAATGATAATTTGTAATTTTCCTCAATTTTAAAACAATTTCAAATTATAGATTTCATGTTTATAACTTACAACAATATATTTCTTCATTTTGGATAGTATAAAAAAGTTTTATAAATTGAATTATATAGCTAGCAAGAAAAGCGCATTTCTCAGTAATGTAACGGGAGTGCTGGATCGATCTTACAGGAACTGTATTCCGTTTAATTCAATCAATAATTATATAATCAATGCTTTCTAGCATTTATTCTTATTTAATTGATAATTCCTGGACAAATTCTAGAATCTTATTAATTACTGTTCACTGAGGCGTACAGTTCAGATTTTAATTTTGATATTATCTGATAATAATAGAAAATAGAAAAACATACGATAGTTTGATTGCTAAAACCGCTAAATGATGACAAACATTGTCGAGATTGATTCCGATGTCGCCTTAATGCTAACATTGACCTGTAAGAAAAATGAATGAAATTCCAGACAGGATAGCATCGATAATCGTGTTCAAATTCCAATTATACAAATGTTTGCATACCTAAAAGATGCGCAACATTTTGTGCAAGTTATTCCAGAATCTCTGGAATGTAATTCCATATGCTTCCTCAATTCCATATCAACAGAAAATCGTTGTGGACACATTTCACATTGCAATGGTATTTGTTCCAATTCGTTGTGTTGAGCAATGTGTCGAGTTAGATAACCGCGTGTCGGAAATTGTAATTTGCATTTGCGACATTGGTAGAGCTAAATTGTTGAATGTTAGCGTACATTTCGATAACACTTCCATTATTTGTTAAATTTACATAAAGTTTGTTTTCAGAAAAACCATCAAAAAACCATTAATCAATCAATAAACATTTACAGTGAGAATTAACAATTTATCGAAGTGATAAGTGTTCCTTTGATAAATTCGGCAAATGATCATATCGAATATCTATTGAATGTATAGTCTTACTTTATTTATATATAATATTTCAAACAAAATTGCATCTTTCACCTAAAAGCATAACAATCTTTATCTGATAATTAATCATTTTCACTTATGATTTCACAACTATTACCTTATTCTTATTCTTTTGCAAATAGTTATCGATCACAACTTGCTCCAAATGTCGCTTTGGCGCAATTGCCTCCCTCAATTCAACTTGTTGTTTCACTCTCAATTCTTCTGATGTAATTGCTTCAACTGGGACATCAATTGGTTCAGTGTGCTGTTCAATTGGCGCATTTGGAAGGGCGAAGTTTGGTCGATTACTACAAAGAAAAAAATTTATTCCTTTTATAAAAGTATGGAAATAACCAAATTAATATATTAAATGTAATATAATATATGCATTATTTGTTTACTTTCTTATTTGCAACCAAACATTATATTAAATTAAGCTAAATTTGAATTTAAAAATTTTTTTAAATGAAAAATGAAAGAGTTAAATTGCAATGTTTTGTTTTAAACAGAAGTTAAGAAAAAAAGAATATCACACTGACAATGATCTAAATATTTGTTTTTCATCATTAAAGAAAAAAATCAAACAAACCTTAAAAAATGGCCAAAATCGGTTCGAGCAATCCTTCCCGGTGTTTGCTGTAACGATAATTCTCGTGTGTCGAAGAGATGAGACTGGTTCACTGTTAAACGATACATCAAACGTTTGTTAAATGATCTGCAAACAAAAGGCATAACTTTCTTGAGAAAAAAATAGGAAAGAAATACAGGAAGAAAAACAGGTTGGAAGAAAAAGAAATCAAATTCAACAAAACTAACATATTGCCATTTTTAGTGCGATCTGGGCATTTATGCTGATAAAGATTTGACCGAAATTTATAAGTCTGAAATGAAAAAGGAAATTTTGCAACTTCATTTTCATTAAAAAAACTAATAACCAATAAGAGAAGAGAAAAGAATTGAATTTAAATAAAAATGATAAAGTGAATTTACAACAGTGTAAATTTCATTCTAATAAATTCAATTTCATTATTTGCTTATTGAGAAGGCATACTGAATTTAAAAATGTAAAATAAATTATAAAAATTAAAACGTAAAATTACAATACAAAATTAATCGCATGTAAATTATTGCACGTAATTTTCTAAAGCTCAAAAATTGATGAAATAAAAGATTGAAAATGAAAAATTTGCGATAGAATTGATAATGCAAACGATTGAACAATTTTTTTTCTCTTACCTAAATTCCATTATGATCATATCATCCCGTCCCTTTTCACTTACTATCACACCCCACATACGCCTACATATTTTGTATATCACATTCTTTAATCAATGATAACCTAATACCAATTTAGCCTACTTTTTCATTCTATCACAAAAATTTACGCAAATTTCATCACCTAATCTATTATATCCATTTGATGACATCCTTTAAATTAATCAATTAATTAACTAATTAATTAGTGATAATCTAATTGTGAATTATAAATTGTAAATGAATCATTCTTATTTCAAGTCTATTTGATTTCTTTTTTATCAATATTGGTTTTTGTATATATTACTAATCTAATAAGGTTAAATGTTGAAATGGTCGATTTGAGACATCCAATAAAAAAATAAGTTTACTACAAAATATTTTATGATGAATATAAATGGAAAAATTCAACATTAGATGAAATGAATATTTTTCTCAAAAAAAAGACAAACAGGAATTATTCGAGAAACTATCTTATAGATTAAATTATATAAATAATAAGAATGATAAGGCATAAGTTTGTTTATTCTTATCGTAGATCATTTTTATTGGTGCAAAATAAACCGCCGATTTATTGAAAAATGAAAGGATGAACCTTATAGCAAAATTTGCATCTGAACGGTCGATCATTGGAATGTTTTACGGCATGCTGTTTAAGGTACCATACAGAGTTAAACAATTTGCCGCAATCTTTGCATGCACATTGTTGATTCTTCTCCAAAGTTATATTAACATTGTCCACTTCCGTCGGACAAATTACAACCGGCGGTGGCGGTACAGTCGCTTCCGTTTGTTGACTCTGTAACATTCATTATAAGTAACTATTAATTATTTGATTGTTTTTTTTAATATTTCATAAATATTTTGATAATTTGTCTTTTATGTCAATGAAAATTAATGAAAAAAATATCCTTTCAACAGCTTTTTTTTCACAAATATTTAAATTAATTGGTGAATTTAAACCTTCTTTTTCAAGATTGCGATAGGTATCGAATATTCCGAGTTTGTTACTCATAGAAGAAATTTCAATCTCAAAGTTACTAATAATTACCAACTATTTTTTGAAATGTCTAAACAAAGGTTAAGATTTATCGCAAGAATTCCCTTAAAGAATGCTTATTAAATAAATAATGATAAAATGCTTAAATTTCGCTTTACTAAATTATTTTAATACTAATGGAAAAAAAGGTGTTAAAATGATAAAAGTAAATCAAATTTTAATAATTTGATTTAATAAATTCATCAAATCGTCAGGAAAAATGAAATTACCATTCGAACATCGTTTAAATTTAGATATTGCTGTTCAATTCGCATCATTGTCCCAACCTGATCGATGTTTCTTCGTCGCAATAAAATTTAGCAAATTTCAGTTCAGTGTTTTCGTCGCATCTTTTCTCTATTACCATAAAAACCTCCTGATAAATTTTCATTAAAATGGCGCAAAATGGCGCATACAGAAAAGCGAAATAGCATCACATTGATTTATTGCATTACAGTTGTTGACATAATTCAGATGTACCGCATCTTTCCCTTATTTATGCTTCAAAAGGTTTTGAAAATAATGAAAACAAATCATTCATATGCATTAATAAAATGACTTCAAAAAGTGTAATGTAAAAATTTGAAATTTACAATATTAATATTTCAATTAAAATTAGTTACAGCAAAAGATGAAATTTCCACATTAAAAAACAAAAATGAAACATTTGTAATGAATTTTTATAAAAAAGGATGAAATATTATTTTAATAAATTAAATTTCATCTAAAGGATATCAATCATTTAGATTAATTTGAGTTATTTTAAAAAATTTCATTTATAATTACTGGCTTCGAAATCATTTTTCATTATTATGAAGGAATGATATTTTACAATTTCTTTATTTTTCCTAAACATTTATATAGCACAATAAATATTCAAATATGAAATTATGCAAAAAAGAGAAAAAAAGTCAACAAAATATCATAATGATCGATCAGATCAAGTAATAGAAAATGAAAAACACATCGTCCATTGGATTACTTTTATTAGTAATAGTTTAAAATATTATAAATCTGCAAGTTATTGCAGACGAAAATTAATAAGGAATCATCACGAATGATATTTCAAAACAAATTATGTTTATTATCATTGCACTACTGATAACCGTTGAAATGACCGAAGTTATCACGCCACTTCCCTCTTCCGCCCTTATCATACATTATCAAAGCATAAAAGCTTCCTGGGTTGTATATCCTGAAGGCTTTCTCGAAGTGTTAATGAAATTTATTTTGTAAGTAGTGATTACTTAAATAATGAAAATGTAAAAATCAATTACTACTAATCGATTACACAATCCCTTCTTCATGAAAAATTGACGACATTTTAATCTTCTGTAGAAGAAAATGATTTATGAATGAAATCCTTATGGAAAATTATAGAATGATTAGTGAAATGGTTATAGTAATAAATTTAATAAATCTTAGTCAAGCAGATTAATTCTGAATATAAGTTATACTATAAAATGTGATTAAAATTTTAACTAGAATATTTCAGGTGTTGTATATAAAATTAATCACAAAATTACATACGTTAATATCAATGTTTCTTAATTAACACCTTTGATTTTGTTTTGGAAATAGAAATTTGTGACATATAAAATTAATATGAAACAAAAGATTCTTTCGAATTATTCAAAAATTGAAAGCAATAAGACATTTGAAGATGAAAATTTGATATTTGAGTTAATGGTAATATGATTTATTAAAAATTCCAATATCAAACATTCAATTTTAATCATTCAGATGAAAGTTGCTATATTTAAGTGGAACATGAATTTATCATATTTCCACACTCTGTTAGAGTATCAGTATCGCTTGCATCATGTAAATATTTTAAAATTTCGATGAAAAAAATTTATTGAAATAGGATGCAAGCATTTGAATCTTATATCGTATGATCTGATAAAAAGAAGATATTCAAAAATATTAAATTAAATAAGTTTTTTTGAAATAATATTTATTAGATTCATATGCAACAAATAAATTAATGGCATCATTTTTAAAGTAATATTGAAAGATTTGACTGTCCTTTAAAATCTCTAAATATTTTATCAAAAACGATGAAATAATTGAGCATTCATGCATATTTTCTATTTCTAGAGAACTTAATATTTAAGGAAAAGAAATGAAAAAGAATATGATATGAATTAATGTTTGACAATAATTTATATTTAAGAGAGAAGCAAAGGAAATGAGGAGAGAGTGAATCCGGATAATTTCTGGTTTACGGCACAAAAATGAAAGATATATTTCCATTTTTCAACCTAACATTGTTCTTGCATTTAATAAGATATTAGATGTTAGAATTATCCGAACATGTAATACAGGAAAATGTAATAAATTTCGAATAAAGTGAATCTTGTGAAGGACATTTATGATATCTAATGATTTAACCATTCTTTTTAATCTATCCGACTGATTAAGTTGTCATTTATTTATTCATTTATTACAACATTATAAGAAGATATTTTGCATCCTGAGATCATATCAATGATAAAGAACTTATGATCCAATCATTCAAATCAATCGTTGAATGATAATAACATTTTTGGAATGAAAAGCGCTTTAGTTTATGCCACAAAATATTATAACAAATAGTATCCTATCTTTTTAAGTTGAACTCTGATTCGATTTGGAAACATTGTGAAATGATTTCTAAAATTAATAATACATAGAATGGTACTTGCAGTATGGTCAATGATGGATTAATCAAATTAACACAGCAAAAAGTAACGAAAATTACATACTCCATAAAAGAGCACAAAAATTATTCTAAACCTAAATTTTAATACATTTCAGTTTTAAAAAATATTCGAGAAATTAAATGGATTATAGTAATATTTAATAGGAAGAGTTTGCTTTAATAGTAAAAAATTTAAACTTTATAGCCTAATCTTAAATAAATAAAAAATAATAGTTATCGTTTATAATTTGTAACTTCAATCTTATCAATTGTTTAGCCATAAAGAGATTCATCACTATTTATAGATAATTTTTGATGAAATTTAATCCTACCCTAGCAATGATAAGGTTATCTGAGGTCATTGGTAAGGAATGAATAAAGTAGACGGTTATTTTTGGAGGACATTTGAGGGTAAGCAAAGTAAAGACAAATCTTAGGACAGACCACAAAATGAAATTAGTGATAGATCCGATCACTGATAAGCTCTCACTTCCCTAACGAATTTACTCGATCGACAAAAGGGCATCTCAATTACAGTCCATGCAGACATAAATGCGCATTCCATTGCAATTACCCATTGCTATACATAATCCTTTCACTATACCTTCTTGACGAAGATTACAGTAAAGAAATAACTAATTATTGATGAATGAAGTACGATGCTATCTGATTTGGGTAAGAAATGTAATGAGGAGGAGAAGGTTAAATAAGTTGTTATCAAGATGTTACCTTCAAAACAATCAATCACCTACCTCTTTATATCAATCAATCTATGATAAGATCAAAATCTAAATTGGCCATTTCTTAAATACTCCTTTTGAGTAAAAATCAAAGAAAAAAGAAAGCTAATAAAATATGTTAAAATAACAAATAAAGGTGAAAAGTGAAAATTTAATGAAAATTTTGTCAGATAAAATTGCTTCAATATTAACAAAAAAAAGAAAAATATCAATGGAAGAAAGTACTTCAACTAAGCCAAATGCGGCCAAATATGTTTGAGGACAGTATAAAGAGCCTAATCAATTTAGGATTCATTCCAAAAAGCTTTATGACTATTTCAAGCTTTTACTTACCAAACAGGAAGGCAATGAATCTATTTCACTTTTCCTTTGCTTCCTTATTGCTTACAACTTTTGCTTCGTTTTTTTAAAACTTGTTTAAAATCCAATGTTTCACAGCAAAATTGTCCTCACACTTTTCAACTGTTTCATCCATTTCACTCTAACTAATATAATTAAATTTCACGTAACACTTCCAGACATTTACTTTTACTTCCACTTTAATCATTTTACCTTTCACGTGGAAATTACAAATAACAGTTAGAAGTTAGGAATTTTAAGGAGTTGTCCAGTTAATAATTAATTAAATGAATGAAAAAAAATCTGCTGAAATAGTAAGAGAAAAGTTAATGAAAAGTTTGAAGTAAAAAGAAAATGAGCGATTACCAAAAGATACTCACTCTTTTCAAGAAAGTTAAAATTAAAAACTTGAAAAAATTTGAACACTTTGATTGCTATCAAAAAAACAGAACATTTTAAGTTTTCTTTGATTGCTTAAAAATTGTAAACATACCCAAAATCGTATATCATATAAATGGTTGCTTTTCATTTTTTAAGTACTCTCAGCTTAAATATTAAACAAAATAGAAATTTCGCTATTCCCAAATGATGGAAGCAATAAAAAGAAGCATTATAGTGTGTGTGTGTGTGTGTGTGTGTATTTTATAGAGGAATGAAATCATCATTCATCTTAGCTTACTTTTAAAAACGGTATTCCTGATGAAAGACCGGAGAGGAACTGGATCGACGATACATTCGATTTCTTTCATTTATCATCTGTCCCATTATGAATTATCACAACCGTAGTAATGAAAGAATTGCTATCTATACTCCTTTTTTTCTGCAATCTTACAAAACGACATTTTTTTCCATTTAAATTCCTAAGCAAAAAATTTTGTCTTTTTGAAAAACTTTTGAAAAATTTTTCCGGCGACACAAAAACTGGTTGTTTATCAATTTGAAAAATTTTTCCGGCGACACAAAAACTGGTTGTTTATCAATCCAGAATTTCCGAGGAAAAAATCGGAAAGAGCTAAAATTTCTTTCCTTATACTTTGATATAATAAATTTGTAATGCTTTTTCCTATAGATAGATTATCAGCCACTAAATTCATTAAAATTTGCAATATTTCAATAAAAAAATTGAAATTTGTTTTTTTGCTGGACAATTAATTTTCTATTTATTTTATCATTCAAATTTCTTGAACCGAATATTTTTGCCAAGGCTATATTTATTCAGTTTTTAGGTATAATATTTAGGAAAGAGAAGAAAAATTAGATAGCAATGGAAAACATCGATACAACAAATATTATACTTGAAAAATTCATTATCGGAATTGTTGAATTGAATCTCTTCATTTCATCTTAAATCGTTATTCATAAAGTAACTAATCAAAAGACTGTTTACATTTTTATATTGTTGATATTAGTACGAATCGAAGATTCTATTAAATGTTTTTTCGATGATATTGAGATATTTAAGAAGAAAAGAAAAAAGATTCTAGAAATTTATTCTTAAAGAGATTGATTGGATTATTTAAATAATATTTAAATTTGAATAAATGTTCTTCTTCCATACCAAAACAGTTCTCAATCAAGTAAGAAGATTGAAAAAGTAATGTTATGATTGGAAATTTAATTAAAATTAAAAAAAGGTATGAAAATGAATTTATACTAACATAAAGTATAAACTTATATTATTGAACTTCTATCTATGAAATTACTGAGATCAATGTATTACAATAAGATTTGGTAATTTATGTTAATAGCAAAAGTAGTGATAACAATGTTTGCTTTCTTCTAACAAAAACATTTAAATATGTGATCATTGCTAGCGAAATTTTCTTTCAAACATTTTAACGTTAAAATCATTGAATAGCAATTAGTTATGGTGTAGGAACAGAAATTTTACTACTACTGAACCAATTGCTACTCAAAGATTTACAGCAACAGGAAACATTTTGTTCTTTCTATTCATAATGAAATATATTTGTTTCTTAAATAACTGAAATGTAGGAAGCAAAAAAAGATGAAATGAAAGTTTAAATGGTCACTATTATCATATCATTACCACTTATATATTCGTTTCTAAAATAGTTGAAATGCAAGAAGCAAAAAAGGATGAAATGAAAGTTTAAATGGTCACTATTATCATATCATTATCACTTCAATCTTTAAACTAATATTTCTCAGTGTTGAAAGAAATGTGAATCATTGCATAATATTTTTAGAAATAGCTGAAATTAATTTAAATTTGAATAAATCAAAATTTTTTTGCTTTTTTTTTCTCAATGAAAAATTGAGTGTTTTAAAGCAAATGAAATAAAAAATTAGAGCATATCAATTGTTATTAATTGATTATTTTTAATAGATAAAATAGGCAGCGACTATTATGCATAAATATTTTATAACTTAATAAGATATCAGTATTGATATGTTGTTATTGACAGATGAAAACGGTCAAGAATTGACCAAAGATACAATGACAATTGCCTTGGAAATTTCAAATAGGCTAAGAAAATATTGTATTTGTTAATTAGCTCATTTAATAATAATCCGTTCATCTATTAGATTAGAAAGGAATCATCCGATTTACGTTCAATGTTATTAAGCAGCCTTTCATGTACTTTTAAAAAATTAGTTTTTGATGGAAATAAATATCAATTAAAAAAGTATGCAAATGAATATCTAAAAAGAAGAACGGTCATATTTGTTATATTCTTCTAAATTTGCAAAATATTAAATTCCATTGCTCAGCATTTTTAATTCCGGAATATTTTCTGCTCAGTTATATAAATGTAAATTCAGCTATAGTAAAAATCGTAGTATCTATCAAACTACCGAAATATAAAATTCTAATTCTAAAAAATGATTTCGAAAATTTTTGAAATTCGATTAAAATTTAGGGCGGATACGGTATCGGAGAAAATGAGAATTTATGAAACAGGGGCACAAGAAGAAGCAATTTGACAGAAGATTTGATTAAAAAATTTTTATCAGTGTATCATTTTTAAAACAGCCGCATGAAATGATTTCTCGTCTATCTTTCTCTCTTTCTCCACTTTCGACAGCATTTCTTGTCTTTTTAATCATTTCATTCCACAGTATCGTACTTCTCATAACCAAAAATTTTATGAAATTGGAGTATATAACACATAGCGTTTTACATTTCGGTAGTTTCTTTTTGATAGATACTATCACTTTAAAATGATAAAGTGATAAAAGCCGATAGATTTTAAAAAATTATAGTATTGATGGATGTTAGAATCTATCTGCTTTTATCATTTTTATCATGCTGAAAATGATAAATCAGAAGAAGAAAGTAATCTTTTATTATCATTTTAATGTAATTCATTACTGAATAATATTGCTTCACATACTATTATCACAAAGTTCAAAGTTCGATCTCCATAACAATTCACAAAAACTACTATACGGCAAAAATTTCTGTTTGGAAAACGTATAACTGATAAGTTTCAATTAAATAAAAAAAGAAAAAAGCATGTAATAAGCTGTCAGTAAAAAGAAAAATTTCGACAAAACAAAACTGATACTATTTAAAGTGATCATTAATTTTATATTATAATCGATAAGGATTGAAAGTTTGATAAATATTATACAAATAATTAATTAGTACAAAATATTATAAAAATATATCATCTATTCATCAAAAACGTTACTTTCGTTAGATGGAAAAATCGATTACAAGAAAAAAAAGTATTTACAATTTGTAATTGTGGTAAAATGAAGTTTATAAAAGAAAGGAGGGTCTCTTCAAATTGTTCATTTAAGAAAAGGTTGCAACATGCAAAAATGTTGATTAATTATACCTTAAATTAGTTGAATAAATCATTTTCAACGTTAGGCATCAAAAAATGAATGTGTATCGGTCTCTTCAATGTCTACACATTTTCAACCTTTACCCTCTTACCTATCCTCTATCCCCTTCTCATTGTCTGCTAAACTTAATGATATGATTGTTCCTGGTAAAAGAATTTATTATTACCATAAAATTTGCTATGATATTTCGGGGAATATCTTTGATAAATTTATTATAAAACATAAAAAAATTTTTGACTAATTTTTAAATTAGCCAAAATGGTTTATTCAGGAAAAAAAATTGATTAAAAATTTTAATTATTTCAATAATTCAATCTCACAATTAATTAAAAGATAAAATATTAATTTCTGATTTTAATTCTTTAATTTATTCTTCTAATTAAAATAATATAATTGTTATGTTATGTGAAATAAAAGAAATATTATATTTATATAGGAATAAGGAATAAAATCATGAAATGGATGATATAGTATTATGTTTAAAAAAAAAAGGAAATGCAAATATTGTTGATAGGAAAACTGCAAGAAGACGTTCGCTCCATCGACGCCGTGTTTTTTCAACGCGATAGGAAAAACATAAATCTTTGAAGCGAGCCACTTTTCAGGATCTCTATATGCTATCATTTCACATAGCGCCAATACGTTGTAGTACTACTACGATTGATGCTCTAAATTTTTCCTTTTTTTTCTTTTGTTGTAAAAGCATTCGTATTTCATATCAGGTAACACATTTTAAATAGACAACAAAATGCTATCATTATCATTTCTTATCATTAAACTACTACAAAATGTTAAAAGAGAGAAACATGCAGACAGATTACTATCATATCATTCTTTGATTAGGATAACTTTTTCATGCAATAGATAATAGATCATATATATTTCAAGCAACAAATATCATTAATTGATTCTTTGAATGAAACAAACTTGTAATTTCAAAGAAATTTACAGGTGTAATTATTAAAAAAAATAAAAGAGAAAATTAAACATTACAATTTCCTACTCTGCCACTTATTTGCATAGAAAAAAATCTAAGTTTAGTTTTTCTTGGTGCAATGAAAAAATTATCATCCAATAAATTAATTAATGAAGCAATTAATAATGATAACAAGAGAAAAGAAAATCCGAATTATATTGCTATCACTTTTATGTAAGTAAAATTTGATTAAATTATTAAAATTTCCTTAACGATTTAGAAGAATGACTCATCTTTCTCTTGTCAACAACAAATATAAAGCATAATTTAAAATCGGTGAAAACAATTTTTTGAAAGTTTCAAATATATTATGCATATTTTTATAATAAAAAAAACATATAATGAAAAGCTTGATTGATTTTATGTCAAATTCTCAAATTTGCATATTTTCCATCTTCCAACTTGCAAAGCAAAAAAAGAGGGGTTGCTTCTTCAAATGTTTATTTCAATCTTTCTTTCACTTATCGAAAAAAGAATTGTTAAATGCTCGTTTGAGTGGAAGTGCGGAGAGATGTATTCCCGGAAGCTGGAAGACAAATGGAGAAAACAAACTTTTGCTCTATCGTTACACCTACTACTATGTGGTTTGAACATTGAAACAAGTTGATTAAAATAAATCAGCCAATTTGATGACACAAATTTCTATACCTCATTTTTTTTCGGACAGCCTATCGATAAGATTTTTGTGATAATCGATGATCTTATTTACCAATACCTTTTTTTGTACTTTTTTTACTATGAGTTTTCATTAATGAAATAATTTATATATATATAAGATTAAAGAGATCATTGATTAACTGATAGCAACATTAAATTAATGTAGAAATGATAATGTTATATGTGAAAGGTAAAAATGATGAAAAGTGCAACATTAAAAGAATTTTTTTCAATTTTGTATTTATTTCACACCTATAGAAAACAGTGAATTATTTTTGTTAGAAAAATGCTTTTTCAATTTTAAAATAAAATATTACCTGTCAATATATTAATCATTTAAGAAAAATGGGGCTAAAATAGCTTTGTGCAAAAAAATGTCGATAAACAACGGATCATCCAATTGATGATGATGATGTATTTACACGTTTTACTATTTACTTTGACGTTTTGCATCAACAAAACGTCAATGATGCGTAAATACAAATCGTACAGTAGTATAAATCTGAATTCATTATCAGAGATAATTTATTGTTTATATAAAAATTGGATCAAATATACAGGTGGGAAGAGTTTATTTGATAAGATACATCCAATTATTTGTTTAATTATATTTCATTTATTGAAGATTTGAAGTTGAATATGCTAAAATCAACTTATAATTCGCCGTTCTTCCATAATATCTAACCATTTTCATCTGGTGGTAAATTTCTCAAATTGATGGATTAGATAAATTTCGCGCATTAGATATTACCAAGATACCACTGAAATCCTGACAGGATTCATTCAGATATCCAGCAATGGCTAAATTTTACTTCTATGAGAATCCACTTATTTCAAAGTATTTGAAATGAACAGCATTGATTGAGTAAATCAGTTTAGTTACATATTTTCTAGGAATAATCTATAAGTGAAGAAAATTGAAAAAGGCACATAGAAAGGGTAATGTTGTGCCAGTCACCGGAAAAAGGCCTAAAATGAGTAGAAGGAAGCAGTTTGAAAGGACTGTCCTCATCGTCAATGTCCACTCCCAAAAAAAAAGTATCCTTTTCCTCTTCTTTTAGTCATTTTGGTTTCTATGCAACCATTTCTCATTAAAGTCTTACAGACCTCTTTTTGTTTCGAACATTAAATGATGAACTTTGATATGAAATAAATGTTGGTTAACAAGTTTGTTCATTCTTCTAAGAAGTATCATAACATTGATAATATATTTAAATAATCTTTTCAATATATTATCAGTGCTATGATCGAATGCTTGAAACAATATCTGTAATCATAATCAAATTAAGTCAATGAGAAGTATCATATCATTTTGTCAATCCATTCATTTCTCTAAATGAAAAAATGATGATTACTAGAAAAATTAATATCAAAATTTATGTGAAAGAATGTAGGATGAGGATTTGTGGAATTTTAGAATTTCCATTCTTCCAATTTGGAAATGATTTACAAGTAGAGAATTGCACTTCATTGATTCATTCGGACATGTCCTAAATAGCAATTATAAATCATACTGCCTACTACAACTGATCAGCTGTTTAATTAGCATAAATATATTGCATGTTATATCTGGCTGGTGACATATAAATTAAACAATATGTGCTTATATTTCACGTCTATTCAATTCATTTATAATTAAAATTTAGCAAAAATTTGAATAGATATTAGTTAATTCTATCAAAAATTTTAAGAAGTTTCGATTTCCAAAAAATACTCAGAAATTTACATCTATTCAATCTTTATTAGAAGATTTTATTCATATACAGCTATGTATAATATAAAATAAAATGTTATCAAAAAAATAAGCTTCTTCATAACAATACTTTCTTTCATACATCAACAATTTATGTAATCCTATTCGAGAAATTAGTACTGTAAAAAGTTGCTTATTGATAATTAAGGTTAATGATCAGATTGCGATGTGTTAATTCATTCAAATAAAATTAATTTTCATTTTGAAAGAGTGAAAAGAAATTATTTCGAGATTTATAGGTGGCTTACTTTCATGTAAACTCCAAAAATTTCCATTTCCTTAGTTTGAAGAGAATTAATGGAAAACGATTTTTTGTATTTAAAAAAGTGAGAATAAATAAATTTGAACGCTTAGAAGAATGAATGGATAGGAAGTTTAAATGGTAGTAAAAGTGAAATATTATTGAGTTTTGGAAAAGAATAAAGATGAGAAATCGATAAGCTTAACTTTTCATCTTTACTATCCAACAATTTGGAATTGTTTGACGCAATAAATTTAAAAGGTAAGCAATGAAGAAGGAATGAATGAGTGAATTATGGAAATTTTTAGTTAGAAATAAGAAAAGTAGTAGAGAAAAGAGATGCGCAATTGACCAATGAAAGCTTTATATGATTGGAAACTCCTCTGGTCATTGCTTCATGTTAATCTGTCCACTAGTGACGCAATCAATGAGGCGTCCCTTTTACTCCCCTTTCTTTGCTTTCATCCTTTTGAGAGTTAGAAGTATTTCAATTTATTATGCATTTATAATTCCCCAAAGGCAGAATGAAGCTGTCAGTCAGCTGTTGCGGAATTTCGGACACTTCATTTTAGTAATTTCTGACCAGCAAAAGGGCAGTAGAAGAAGAAGGTATGAGGTAAAGTGAGGTGAGAAAAAGGGGAGAAATATGCAATTTCATTATTTCAATATGCAAAACATTCATTTTTTTCTTCTTTACAAAGAGTAAGAATTTAAAAAAAATGCAATGAATGGGAAGAGAGAATCTAAATTTGAAAATGCAAGTTCAAAATACGATCGTTGTCTCTTTTCTTTCTTCCATTGAAATGTGTCCTCTGATGATGACCCAATCGTAATTCAGAACAGGATTTTAATTCATGATTTTAAATGGTGTATTATTTCATTTGACCTACAAGCTAAATTAGTTCATAGTTAAATTAGTTCATTCGTTAAGCTCAAATGTCCATAACATCGCGATATTTTCTTGGGCCTAATATAGCTTGTCTAGCTTAGCTTAGTTATTATTTATGTGCTATCATGTATCCATCCTGAACTAATTGTTGATTATATCACTTATTCTAACAAAATGATAAATAAATTTTTTGATTGCTTGTAAAAAACGTTTAACAATAAAAAAAAAGAAAACTTCGAGTCCATCTATGAGAAACGAAAAATTTAAAAAAAATTCGAGAAATTTTGTTCAATTTGCTACTATGCATTTTCTTAGTTGCATTATGTTGTATTATCAATACCACTTTGTGGGATATATGTTAGATAGCAAAAATAGGCAAGTAGTAGAAAGCAGGCTGAAATGGACGAATGTGGACGGAAGATATAAAATTTCAAATTCATACACACACACATTGCAGTGACCATCGAGAATTATACTTGGGCAGCTGTTTGAATTTAAAATTCAAACCCTAGACTGGAGAAAGTGAACGCTGAAATGAAAGGAAAGAAGAATTTATCTATTCAATTTATCAATATGTAAAAAGTGCTAGTAATAAACATCTTCATATTTCTGTTCAAACTCATTTCATTCAAATATTTCTACTCAAAATCAATTCTTTCAAATCTATTATTTTGCAAATTTATATATATGAATTTCTGCAAAATAATTATAGTAAAAAAAAACAGGCCTAAATAATAAAATGTGTATGAAATTTAAATAAGATCATTTTTCACCAAAAGGAAATTGTGAAATTAAACTTGATCCAAATTAGATTGCAATATATCTTAAGGATTTTAATGAGTAAACAAATATCATTAATAAGTATGGCCATAAATTGTATGGCGCAAATATCTGATGAAAATGAGAACGAATTGATATCATAGAAAGGGAGAGGAAAAAAAAGAGTCCTTATGAATTTTGATAAATTCATGAAAACACATACATATATAAAGCGGTCGAGAATAGCCTCTAAAAACAGGTGATAACAAAAAAATAAACAAAAAGATAAAGTGAGAATGTATGGACTGGAACGCCTTGGTAATTTCTGATATATACGGCGGCGATGTCCGAACGGTCATCTAATTCATCCTTTTTAAACGTTCCATTCATCTGTTCCAAGATCCATCCATCCATTCATTCATTCATTCATTCATTCATTCATCCATGCATCCATCAATCTACCCACTCATCCATCCATCCATCCATCCATCCATCGATCTATCCGTGTATTCCAATCTTTCCTTTCTCTCTCTATCCATCTATCTTCTTACATCTTGAAAGCAAGCAAAATTATGCAATCTCACTGAAGTTCGTGAAAAGGCTCTGCTACTACATGAAAAGATGGTAGACGGAAGAGCGGGGCGGTATGAGATGTATAGATGAAGGAGCGGGGTAGTATGAAATGAATGGATAGATGGAAGAGCGGGGCAGTATGAGATGGATAGATGAAAACGAATGAGATGGAAGCGGGAAGATGCTCTGACATTAGTGTTGAAGAAAAGTGCACCGTTTGTGGCGGAAAAGCACTATGAAAGCTTCGATATCCTCAGTAGAGCTAGTTAGCCTTTACCGTTGGCTTTCTTGACCAGTAGATAGATGTATGTAATCAGTAGTGCCATTAACAATGGGAGGAGAAGCTGGAAGGAGATTGACAGATAAAGAAAGGAATACTTTTGAAGGAATAATTCCATTTATAACTTCAACATTTAGAGCCTAGCCGAAATAGGATCTAAATGGCTTCACCACAATTATACATACATATATAGGCTTCAGTAATTGTTGCAATTCCATCACTAATGATAGTAGCAATAGTTGTAGTAGTGAGCATTTCAAAATAGCTTGTGGTCAGAGAAATGATAGTACCGATATAACAGTGCTTTTCATTTTCATTCCAGTTTTTGTTATGAAAAAAAAATGATTGGCACAAAATCATCAAATACATACAGAAACGAACACACACACACATACACACACACACATATACACACACATACACACACACACACACATACACACACACATACACATATATAATAAAAAATTTAAATTTTATTTTGCTTTTGAAAATTAAAATTTCAAAAACACAATGGGAAGAAGTGATGTAGCTAGCTGTAAAGAATTATTTTTGTTGCTCAAATTCAATAAACAGTTTTTTTCAATTGATAAATTATTAATTTCTTAAAAGCATAAGAGATTTAATTTGAATAATGAAAAAAGTGTGCCTTAAGATATTGCAGCCAGCAATGGCTGGTTCCATTTTGGAAGTCAGTTAAGCATTTTCGTATTCAAATGAAATCAATGTTAATTCATAACTTATTCAAACTGAATGAATGGTCAAATTAAAACTTTAGAACGTGGAAAAAAATTGCCCTTTGAATTCATAGCTATCAGTGGGATTAATAGATGATAACACTATCGCAGCAGACACTACTCAATTTTGACGCACATAGACACCTTTTTTTGTTTTAAAAAAAATGAAATGACAAGCATCGAGAAAATACGCTATAAAAGGACACCTGTACTTATGATTTATGCTTGTTTCCTTTATGATTAAAAGATAGGTGACAAGGTATGACAGGGAATTTTGACCTAAACTAATAAGACTATAAAAATCGGCATTTACGCAGAAAAACAAAAGAGATCTGGCAACAATTGCATGAAAATGATAACTCGTTATTGCTGTAATATTAGGCAAACTAATTATTAGCATAATTAGTTACTGAGATGTCATTTGGCAGCTGTTTTGTTTGAAGAGTGAAAAAAATTTTTCGAATCAAAGATCTAAATTCGTGCTGAAATTTATGTGTAGGAGAATTTATGGAAAGCAATTCTGAAATTAATTGTCAAAAAAAAAAGATGTGGAATGGATTTGTTATCAATGAGATATTTGCTCGATAGAATGTTAGAATAAAATGATCTATCAATGATAATGACTTCGATATGAAAACAATGAATGAGGAAGTTTAGTTAGTGATGTTATCAGGAAAGATCTTTAATTTGATTAAATAACATTTTTGATAGATTATGAATAAAGAATGCATAAAAAATCCAATTTCATTTTCATTCATATTTAATTCAGAAATGACATTAATTAGAAATATCTATCATATCATATCATATCATATCAGAGGATTGTGATAATATCAGTATAAAGATATCAATATGAATTCTTTCTATTCTTAGTTAAACAATAACAAATGTGACAGACAAAGTATATTAACAACATTTGAATGGATAGAAAAAGAGTTTTGAACAGTAAATAGAAGAATGTGAGAGACATAAATGAGAAATGTTTTTGCATGAATGTTTTGCGAAAAATAAAAGTGAAAGGAAAGCTGAACAAATCTCAACTCATTCATTTCATTCATCTCTTCCTCAATTTCTTCCTATTTTATTAAAAATTTTAACTTTCCCCTCAAATTGAAATATGAAAAAATAATTATTAAATTTATTTTACAAACAATAATAAATCATTTAGTTTAATGTATAATTTAAGCAATAATATTGCTACTAAATAAATATTATTTATAAGGAATGGATTATTTATTTCAGGTCAAAATAAAAGAATAGAATTATATTTGTTTTCTCTAAAGAAATTTAATTAGAAACAAAAAGGAAAAAAACGAAAAGGAAAGAAAATCAAATAAAGAAGATTGGATGAGATGAAGTGGAAGAGAATAGAATGGAATGGAATGAAATAGAATGATATGGAATGAAATGGAAAAGAATAAAATGGAATTGAGTGGAATGGAATGGAATTGGAATTGAGTGGAATGGAATGGAATGGAATTGAGTGGAGTATTATTATTATTATTATTATTATTAATTGTTGATTTCATTGTAATAAAGTTAAAATGAGTGTTGAAATAAATATGAAATAACAACGGAATTAAAAAAAGCATTAACAACTAAAACATCATCACAATATTATTATTATTACTAGTAGTAGTAGTAGTAGTATTGTTGTTTATTATGAATTATCTACCATTAATGATTAACAATGATAGCAATTAGCAATGAAGATTTTCAATAATATTGAATAATACCTTCTATAGGATGAAATCAAGAATTATTGAAATCTCAAATATTTCCTTCTTTGGTTGTTACACTTCTTAAATTCATCAAAAAAACATAAGTAGGAAGATTTCGAATATAATTTTTAATCTATTGCTAAAATTGCTATCATTAAATTAGGAAGAAAAAGGCCGAAATTATCATCTATGTAATCAGTCATGCAAAATGAAAATATCCATCAAAAAAAAAAGAATGAATGAAAAGCTTAACAAATATAAAGCATTAAACTAATCACTTGTTTACAACATGTGATCATCCATGAGAACAGGTAAGGAATGAAAATTGATGTATACATTTTGATTCGCATCATACACCACTTTACGTCTACAAAATAAATAAATGCTATGTAAATAGTATTTGTATTTCATATATGTATGTATGTTTACAGTATTGATATGAAATTAATATGATGACAATACGTTATGCTATTATCATATGTTAAACTTTTTCATTTCTCTTTCACATAGTAAGTAAACATAATTGTTCAAATATTTAAAAGTGTTCATTGTAGATTGAAAAGTAAAAATTAGAGAAAGAAAATCATAGAATATCTTATATTTATCACGATAAAGATTATCACGATAAAGATTAACTTGATTCAATTGTAACGCTGTATGGCATACACCCAAATATACACGTGGATGTATGTGAATTGGTTGTGGGTGGGTGTGTGTGTGTGTGTGTGTGTGTGTCCGTGTCCAGATCTGTATGTCTATGTGTTTGTGTGTGGGTGTGTATGTGTTTATGTGTCTGTGCGTTTGTGTGTGTGTGCATGTGCATATATATGTTATATGTATGTGTGTGTGTTCGTAAACATAAACATTTCAATGGTCAAATTTTCAAGTGATGAAAAGAAAAGACTAATTATAGAGAAAAAGACTAATTATATTTGAAGGAATAATTTAAAGTATTAAATAGAAAAAGTTAAAGAAATATTTATAATGATTAAGATGAAGAAAGGTAAAAAAGTGACTATATATATATATATATATATATGTTATGTGTATATGCATGAAATACAGACAGCTTTCTGTGACAACTTCCTTTCTAAATTTACACAATTATCAAATATAAAGGTCACTTATTCGACTAATTAGGCAATAAATGATTCCATCCTATTTGCATATCTTAGTTAAACTATTATAAATAATTTCGATGCGAAGAGAACTAACTGATTGATGAAAATGCTGTAACTATAATTTTTATATTGTACATTCAGTTACTATTTGTTGAATCAATCAATAAGCTTATTAGATCTATTCTCTAATAATTTAATCATTAAATTAAAATAACAATAACTGCCACGGTTGTGTATATATGCATGAAATACAGGTAGGTATGAAAATTTACACAATTTAATAATTGAATAAAAACAGAAAGATATATTAAAATATCGATGGTTTTTTTTCTTATTAATTAAATTGAAATAATAAAATATAAAATTAAAACTTCTTAACTAAAAAAAGAAAAGAATAGAAATGATTATAATTTGTGATAGAAAGGAATAATTGCAATTATTCATTGACTTTCTATCCAATTGAGCTTTTACCATAAAATATTACAACCCGAAAATAACATCTAAAACTCATAAATTATTTACTATTTAGACGGAGGAGCCATCACCGAATTCTCTCACATTATAAATTCTCATTGATTATGCCAGCTTGGCGATGAAGGAAGGAAGAAAAAGATGTTTGTTTCATTTTAGCTAAGTGGAAATAATGAAAAACACAGTGAAAGAAAGTATTTGAAATTGCTATTCTTTAATTTTTATACAGCAAAGGAAAGAATTCATTTTCTTTGTTCTTTTAAATGAGCAATTCGAAAATTTAAAATTTATTAGCACAAAAATCAATAATAAAAAAAAAGCAATGAAGAATTTAATTGGTAAAGATTGAATTATATAATAAGGTGTGCTATTGCAACAGGAAAAATAACGTTTGGAAGAGAATATATTTTAGGAAATATATTAATCAAGGGGAAAATTATAGTCTCTTCATAGTTTCATAATTAAGCAAACATACCTTTAGAAGCATTAAAAGATATGACCAGCAATGCCAATATAGTATTAGTCATTGGGTTAAATAACAGCATATTTTGATTTAGTTGTAAGTTAGGATGGATATGCTGAGATTATCCAGTTATTAAGGTTGTCTTTTACATTTCAAATTTTTATTACATATTTAATAAATTTTGTGGGTTTTCATCAGTGTAAGTTCGTATTTAATATTTTTGACAATTTTGGTGAGCTCTTTTTTCTATTACAGGAATGTTCTCTTTTTCTTTCCACCTTCTTCTCTAATCGTTTTTCGCTTCATTGCTTGTTTAGCTGGTTTTTCGTTCTTTTGAAATTGAAAAGTTCAATGATCGTACCTATCTTAAATTCATTCTTTTGCAGTGATAATTACTTGTTCAGGACGGCAATAATTGCACTGATAAATGGACAAGTTGTTTCAGGTAATTTTCTATATCATATTGCAATGGAGAATCAGGGTGTTTCAGGATGAAGAGAGTTAAAATTATTTAAATACCAGTAGAAGGAAGAGGAGGTATGCATGATCACAATGTTACTATAATCATTTATTTTAATAAAGAAGGAAAAAATTAATAAAGAAAAATATCGCTACAAACGATAAAGTAATGTGCTGATATTAAAAAGTATTTGAAATGACTGATATTGAAAAATAGTGATGATTGATAAGCATTTTAGAAGCATATTTTAATTTCAAATTCATATTTCATGTGTAAAAAAATGAAATGAAGCAAAAGAATTCGCTTTTTCTCCCTTAATTCTATTATATGAAAAAAGGATGACAAGTTCGAAAATAAAGCGGAAGATGATAACAGCATGATTCTGTGACTCATTCATTACTAGACAAACATTCTCATGTCATAACTTCTCAGCAAAGTGTCGAAGTGGATATTTAACAAAGAATTTTATTTGTTGAACGAGTAAAATAAGATAAAGTGCAAAAAAAAGTTCTGAAATTGATATGATTAATTTTCATTGGGTAAAAAACGATGATTTCTGAAGAAGAAATTGCAATTAAAATTGCAATACGATCAAAAATTAACTAGAGATAAGAGTCATGAAATTTTCATTTCGCAAAACAAACTGATAACATCAAAAAAACGAAAACGAAGAGTTTTAAAACACCTGTCTAGCTTAATAACAAAGTATGAAGAATTATGTCGTATAAAAAATCCTGGCTATTTTGATCAGTACAGCTTAAGATTCAACACTTTAATTTTTCTTATACTTACGATATTTTTCATTTTATACTTCTAGTTTTCTTGTCTGTGTGTTAAGAAGGTGTAGAAAAAGAAAGGGAAAACACGGAATCCTTACCTTTACTGACCATAAACAGCAATTATTTTTATACATCATGGATACATGGTAGGTCAAAATTATTGCCGATTTTAATCTTTTATTGCATATGTACAATATTATACAATATCATATGATTAGAATTAGTGTGTGGAACTTCAAATTCTGTGGCTGAAACTCCGTTGAAAAACAAAATCTTTGCACTCATGTCTTTATCGTCTTTATGCGCCGCCGATTATGCTTGCTACTTGCTCGCTTCTTTCACTGAATGATTCTGTTTTTCCTCTTTTCTGAAATATAGAATTACTTGGCACTTTCCAATTGCACTCAATTTTACGAAGTCTACAATGAAATCCTTTATTGGTTTTTTCGTTCAGAGCAAAAAAACCAACATCAGTTGGTAAATTTGAACCATGAAAATTTAAGCCAAAAGTAAATACACCGGTTACAGTTAAATATCAAACATCTTAGATTTCAATCACTGACAACCAAGAGCAAGGTAAAATAAAATTAAATCATTTAGATTATAATAATTAAATGGATTCATGTAAGATGAAATCTTCGATAAAAAGCATTGTAACAAAAATTTCTAGACTTTATATGGATTTCGTATTTGCAAATTATAAGGAAATAAAAGTAAAATAGAAAATTTATATGGTATCATTGTTTTATATCGCTTTATACATAACAAATAATAAAACATGACTGTAAGAGAGATGATAACACTAATAATACTGGATAATATTAAAAATTATCATAAAAATTCAATTCAAATCAATTCCATTTCCGTTTTCACAAATTGATTCGTTGTATGTTACGGTATACAATGAATGAAATATCCAATAATAGAAAATTATTAGTCGAAATAGATTATAAAATAGCGCGGAAATTAGTAAAATCAGAACAAGAAAGTATAAATACCATTTCCTCTAACGAATGAAAACCAAGGCAGTTCGTATCGAATACAGCAAATCTGAAGTTTAGTATTTCAAAATTCGGTGTTCGGTACTTTGTAAAATCTAAGATTTTCTATTTGAAGTGATAAAGGTATAACTGTTAGTTTCGTCTGTTACAAGGAATATAACGTTGGATATGTTATTATTGTGATTTTTGTTGCTCGTATTTATCAAAGAGTATCATTCCCTAATGGTACAAGTCCTGTTTACATCCTGGTGACGATAATAATTCCTGATGATATGAAGTAATTGGTCAAGTTACAATTTTTGATAACTGCACCTTTCGAATTGATCATTTCCTTGCTAGCTTTGTACTTTTGTACCCAAGATTATCAGATTATCATTATCACGTTGCGTAACACTTTCACCGTTTTTGTGTAATATGCTCAAATTATCTGAAAAAGTCACGTACTTTTTTTCAATTTTTTATTACAATTAAACTTTTTGCAGGAATTGTATAATAGGTCGTGATACATTTAATTGTTGTCACTAAGTAAATTATACGACATATTTGTTGCAGGTGCAATGAATCACTTAGCGGAGTACTATAGTGATGATGAATCACCATTTAGAAGAAATTCCGAAGAGGAACGAGGGGGTGATAGCTTTGATAAAGGTGATAGCTTTGAGATATTTCAAACGTAGTTTTTTGCATGTGCAGATTTATTTGCGTGCTTTAATTACTAGATTTAAACTGGCGTTTGCGAAGCCTCCAAATTTCTTATTCATCAAGCTGTTTTTTCCTATTTCATTTTCTTCTCAATTTTGAATCCTCCTATTGGTAAGGCATGTATTATAAATCTATGTATTCGCTTTACGTCTTGTTTTGATATTATTCGTAGAGACAAGAAAGCTTTTTGAAGCGGAACTTGTAAACATTTGCAAATAAAATTAGTAAAAGCAAGAAAACTTTCGAAGTGTTTTTATATGTAATGAGAAAGAGCTATGTATTTTGTTAAGTTTTTTATCACGTTGTTGATGAAGGAATGATATTAGAAAAATATTTCCTGAATATGGGTGAAAGAAAGAATAAAAAATGATATGGTATTACTACTATAAGAGTCATTTCTCGATTTTTCGATTATGTCAAGCTTAAAGCGCTATGGAAGAACTTTTCCAGAAGAAAAAAACTTTAATGGTTGCAAGTAATTGTTTATTGATTCTGATATTTAGGTGCATTTTCTTTTAAGCTAATTAATCTTAAAATTTCAGAGCAAGTGTCAAGTGAAGCAAGCAAGGAGATTTCACGGAAAGAAGAACGGAGAAATTCGGAGTACTGGACAGGTAGGGGGCATATAGTTAAGGAGAAGGGATAAATAGTTCCTTAAAACTTTAGTTTTCATAAACTCTACACAGGTATTTTAAAATGGTATAATGGTTTATCTCGATCCCATTATATGTTCTTACGTGATCATAAAATGTGGAATATAATATCTGAAGAAAATTAATTTAAGAATAATTTTGGAATTTCATAATCTTTATCGATTTGCTGTTCTAGTTTTAATACCTTTCTCCCTAATTCGATTAATAATTGCTCCCTGTTTAGATGAATCAGCAAATGGAGGTTCATCATCGAACGCTAACTCGAGTGTCGAATCTAGAAGTAGGAAGAGTGGAAGCGTTAGTTCATCGCATCCACCTCCATCTAAAAAAGCACTAATATCACCTTCAGAACATTTAGTGCAAAGCGATTTTGATATAACAATATCACGATCACAGAATCGAAATCGACCCTTTGTTTCGAAAAGTGCGCTTTACGTCACACAAAGTCAAACTTCATTGGTTTCATACGGTGAACAGGAAGATGAGGAGGATCAGTTCGCCAAAGGTTTGTACATTGACAAAATCTGTGTTAAAAAATGTTAATAAAAAACGTGCTTGGTATTAGTGATACTCACGTACGTTGTATATCCATATGCAATGAGAGTTATTAGATCTAATATTGCCTCATTTATTAAAGAAAATGCAGCTAATGATGATTAAGCGATGAACTCATTTTTTTTCAGCTTTTCTATGAAAGCATATCTTTATAGGTCAGAAAACTATAAGTTTGAACCTTTGTCCATCGGTTTGAAATTTTGTTGTGATATTTTTCTTTTCACTGTGATATTGTGTTTGCAAGTGAGGAAGACATTTAAAAAAGTTTAGCTGATCGAAAAGCAGTTGCAAGTAAACAAACAGAAGAGAAAGGAAGCTCGGAATCAACAAATCGAGAACCAAAACCACCACCTGGCCATGAAGATAGTCGTTCGCCGGATGAAATTGCTGTAGATAGCGCGGTCGAAGAAGGTTTACGAGAACTTGTAAGCATGCTTAACCATTATTCGTGTTAAAGATATCGCCGTTGGCAGAAAGAAGAGAAGTAGATGTGCGGGAGTTTTCACACAGTAAGATTCCGTTGAGCATTGCATCCCAGAATTTGGTTAACCGTTCTTTTTTATATGCGTTTTGTAGGAAAGACAGCACATCGATCAAAACCTTGAAAGTTTAACGCCAAAATCAGCGGAAGGAAATGATAGTCCGCAGATTCATGATGAACCTGTGGAAATACGATTGCCACCATCACCGACAACAAAATGCTCTACGGAACTTGAGGTACAGAATTTATCCTTGGAATTCATGGATTAGGTTAAGTTTTAAGTGAAAAACGAAATCAAACTCATTTTGCAGACAAGGTTTCGAGGTTTTTTCGAAAAAAAGGCACAAGGAGCCGATTTGAATGCACTAATACAAAAAAGGCGCGATTTTAAAAATCCGTCGATGTACGAGAAATTAATTGAGAAGTTCGAAGTGGATGAACTGGGTTCAAATTTCGCTCCATTGGTTTTTGATCCACATGGTTTCACAAAAGATTGCTTCTACGATCAGATTTGTAAGTCCTATATTTTTCCTAAGTTACGAAGTGAAATAGTTTTCTGCATAAACAGACTGCTGGAACATTAGAGGAAATCTCTGGACTTAATAAATTGACTCTATAATGTGAAATTAGATCCATATTTCTTCTTCAGCAGTACTCCAAAAAGAAGCTATGGAGAAGTACAATGCTACTGTTGAAAAAAAAACAATAGGCGGAACTACATCCGCTAAAGGAGCTGAAGCTAAACGAAAATCACGGTTCGAAGGTGCCAAAAAGTGATTCACTTATTGTGCTAAGTAACAATTCCCTAACAATGTTACGTTTTTTTTTTTGTGATATGATCAAGTGTTTTGTGAAAATTCGAAAATAGAAAACATAGCTTCGTTGGAGCAGGATTAAGATTGTCTTCATGCCATAATTTCAGTAGTTGTTTCGTTCAGTATTGAACTTGATGACCTATCGTTAAAATTCAGACTCAGCATTGAATGGAAGATAGCTTAAAATGACCGCTTATGTATTTTAAGGTTATCACAAATAATGAGTTATGTTGCTAAAAATCATTTTATTTTTTTACAGCTTATTAAAAAAAAAAATTTGCTAAAATCATTTTATTTTTTGCAGCTCATTGTGAAATAAGTCTTTCACGACCTGATATAAAAAAAAATTTATCCGTCGTCCGCTGTCGTATGTACTAAGTATATTGATCGTATATGCTTTCCATTCGCCATAACAAGGCCAACCATCCGGGATTCCTGCTCATCTTTCCATTGTTCCTGGAAATAAAGTGGTTGAAGTTCGGACTTTACAATCATGAAAATCTAAGTACCCCAAGCTTTACCACGAATATTCCAAAACAGTCCTAAAACTACAAGCAATCGATACGGCTAAACGTCGACACTTCTAACTCAATGAAAGCACTTCATACTATTCGATATTGGTCAATATGATTGAAATTTATTAACAGTCATTAAGGACGAAAAATAAAAATTATCTGAGATAATCACCTTACAACCACTGAGAATTACATTTGGTGCATTATCAGTACAAACAAATTTCCCTTCAATTGTACGCCCATCGACCAATTCAAGTCGTAAAATCTTCTCAAGCCATCGACGTACCCCCAAGTCTTGATCTGACATGGCTTTTGCTAAGAATAATTACTACGTTAAACAAAAATACACAATAAAGAAATTTCGGGATACCTGTGACGAATATCGAAAATTGTTAACTAGTAATTAATGAAAGTAATTAATGAAAAGTGAAGAGTGCTCGCGTCGTCAACTGCAATAGTCATGGCGCGAAAAGCAAAAATCGAAGCATAAAGAGCTAAACCATTCAAAAGCAAATGCAAATATCTGTCGTACTCAAAAACCAGTCCAGGTAAACTACATTCAAATTTAAAGTTTGCTTCATCAACTTCAAGCCTGTTTCACAACCGAGTGAAAGTGTTAGGTACACCACTGAACTGTGGACACTCCAAACATGGAGAAATCAAATTTTCCACTACTAATCTAAAGATCTATCTTGCATTCATTTATTTTACGTTCATAATATAATATAATATACATGTAAACAAACAATATGTATTCTTTAAATTTTTTTTAGTTAAAGCCATTATCGGCTTTATGAAAAACGCGCATACATAACCATAAATAAACAGAAAAGACAAAAAATGTTTATCATTTGATAATTTAAATGATCATTGAGCATATAAAATAAAAATTTTCATGCATTAAAATCAAAAAAAACAAATAATTCCAAGTAAAATACTTGAAAGAAATGCAAAAAAAGGAAGAGAATGCTTTTTTCATTTATGTCTGATGGTTCTTAAACCATCAAGTAATAGATGATTCCGATTTATAATCGATAAATCCCAAAAAAGGGATAAATAGAAAGCATGAGGATTTTTCAGTAGTCATAGTTCATTGTTTAAGAACCAAAACGCCATGTTCTACAAATCAAAAATTAGTTATTCAAATTTTTGTACAAAAAATAAAGACAATAAATAGAGAGAAGGAATTGTTAATGACGTATGCAATTTTGAAAGCTATCCAATGCACTGCACTTAAACATTTTTAAACAAATATGAAATACAACAAATTGTCCCGATTTTGAACGTATGTGAAAATGTTGGAATAATGGCTGGAACTATGAGAAAACAAATAATTGGTAACATGGAATGGTAGTGAAGGGCAATGAGAAAATACGAAACATACATAACATATGATATACCAAAATTAGAGTATATGGATGAATTTTGCCTTCATAGTACATTGCAATTTTCAAACAAGAAATCAATATAAACCAAATAATTGTGAGGAAACGTTAATGACAAAATACGATTGTAAATCAAAGACCTTCGTTTCCAAAAATATAACAACGTTACATACATGTTTCCCCCTTCCTAATTTTTTGTTGGGATAATAACTGCAGACATAACTGAAATGAAAAGGTAAAGAATAAGCGAAGAAACAAATAGTAAGTTCAAAAACTTCGCATAATTCAAGAATAAACGCATAGTGAAAACAATTTACTTGTACATCAAAGTATAAGTAATCGCACTTGGTAATTTACTTGAATGTTAAAGTAAAAACTTAATTTGTATGTTAGAGAAGTAAGATGAAGTACAAGTAATTTATTTACATGCTAAAACAAAAGCAGTTGTTTTTTATCGATAATAAATTCATAATGATAAAAAGAAACACACACGCGCAATTATAACGATAATTTGAAATCAACGACTTTTAGTCACAAGTGAAGCCAAATAGACAATATGCTTATTCGTGAAAACCATGCGTCTTTGGACGCACATTCGTTTGTAGAGGGCACTATAATTTTTTTCATTTCTAATCAATTCCAATATGGCTGACGCAAAAATAGGTGCTAATCGTTCAGCTTCTGCTTTCGATACTCTGAAATGCTTTCGATATATTTTTCCTTTTTCATTAATTCAACACTCAATCTCTGCAATTCTTAAAATAACATTTCCAAACCAGCATCTTGACAACAGAAAAATAAAGTAAAAAAAAGTAAAAAATAAAAAAAGTAAAAAAATCAATGAGGCCATAGCGATATGCAAAGAACTGATACGCGAACAGTTAACACTTTCAAGAAATAACTTAAAAACTATTTTGACATTATATTAGCAGTCAATTTATATACCTTGCCAAACGATGCAACTTATCAGGGAATTCGACTCCTTCCAACGCCGCTGCAATGAATACAGCAATAGCCGCAATAACCGACGGTTTCATACAGCATGTGTTATAATCAAACGATGCTATTTCGCTAATAGCTTTAGCCAGCGTATGAACGCTAAGATCGTAATGTTCTGTGAGACGACGAATGAATTGAATGGCACGAGGATATCTCAAATCGAAGTTTAAAAGATGTAATACCTGAAATGGAAACCACAAACGGAAATGAGAATGATTTGCAATAAAAATAAAAAGACGTCCATATATCTAGAAGATTTAAAATATGGTAAAATTCCCACTATCGCGAGATAAATTAATATTTCAACAACTTATGTTGCTGTTTAAGGAATAAAATAGCTCATGATAAGTTCTGTCCCTATATTCTTAAGAGATATAAACTTTAGAAAATTGTAAGTATTAACAAGAAGGTACAAAGCTGAATTGTAGAGCAATTTTATCAAGCACATCAGTAAAAAATATTATGACAAATATATGTAAATATATGAAATAATAACCAGCAAAATTTAGCAAACCAGAAGATAATCCATATTTAGGCAGAATATGAAGTCATAAAAATATAAGCTCAAACAAATAATGAGAGTACAAAATTAAGACGAATGATAAACTACTGAGCAACATAGCAAATTCGAATGATAATTTCTTGTAAGTGGATTGATTACTGCTTAGAAAAATCAATGACATAAAAACAACTTACATTAATTTCTGCCCGCATGATCTCTTGTTTCGTATTGCCACACGAGTTGAGATATTCAGATATTTCTGGGGGATAAATTTCTTCATACTTGGCTGCCACAACAGCACAACCCAAAGAAATCAGTTGCATTTCTTTCTGAAAACATCAAAACTTTAAAAAAATCAAGCAAGAAGGACAATAACAACAATACAAATGAATAATGAATGAGCACGAAGCTCATTATTTCTTAAGTAAGTCAAATAACTAAAGATGATCTATTAAAACAAACTGAAAAACTTCAAAATAATCCTTGCCAAATTTCATAGGATAATCTTATTTTCTTAACTACTACACTAATGCTACTTTGTCTTAAGTTCCTTTATCTTATAGCTTTGCCTCAACTTCCTTTATCTTATAGCTTTACCTCAAGTTTCTTTATCTTATGAATTCTTTAGTATTATCTTCAATTTCATTTCCCGTTTTTAGCGAACAAAGCTGTATGAAACCTTTTCAAGTGTAAAGCGTCGTGCCATTAAACAACGGTCCAAGAGATTAACAGTTGTTAACTGCGTCTCTGGCAGCAATTTGAAAGCAATTTGCAAGCGAGTAATCCAATCTATTGTAGTCATTCGATTTCTCGGTGTAATCTAACAATTTAACAATAACTCAAAAAATGAAAAAAAAGCATTCCTAAAAAAATGCACCGGTAAATGACAAACAAAACGTATCACGATTCATCAAACCTACCTAATCTGCAGCTTCTCCTGATACTTAAACTAATGGTTACCAAAATAAATAAACTCGTTGTGATCATAAGCTTCCATCAAACTATAGCTAGTTGTTTCACCAACAGATACCTATTGTACCCTATGTTCGGGAAATTTTGCTGATTGGCAGAAAGCATACACACGGTATCTAACATATTTTTAAAAATAAATTCTATTTCGAACGAAATTTTCATGCCGCAGGTTTGGAACAAAAACCATGAATATATATATGAAAAGCAATTAACTTAAAATGTATGATGACTGTGTCAAATTCCAAAATTCATCACAATGTCTTATTTTATCATATTTTAAAGAACATATAACAGCTAACATTTTCGAATTCAATCATAATGCTCTCCTTCATTGTATTTTAAAACAAACATACCCTTGATCCGTGCAAGAAATTGTATGGCACAACTCCTTTATCCTCGATATCAAACAAATAATCCCAGTTATCGGCTGCATACTGTTCGCAGTATACCACTACGTTATTATAAGTGTCGTAGATACTACGCTTTCCGTTATGAAATGGCAACGGTTTTAGCAACTTTTCAATTATCTGTTCTGGCTGGATGGGGGGAGCTTCCGGAGCTATTTCGTTAGAAGTTGGCTGCAATTTCAAATATTGACCAGAGGGATGCGCATCAGATCTTAAAATACGTCGGCTACGAAGATTCATGCCTGCATTCGCTGTGACTGGTGCGAGCTCTTGCAAGCCCTAAAAGTAAAGAAGTGTAAATAAATACAGTACAATTCCAAAGCTTGAGAGTTTGACGACAGGTGAGGAGGCAAACTTGAAGCTAAAAAGCTAAGGCAAAAATGTTGAAAAAATTAGTCTCAAAAAAAGGAAATCGCCTAACAGTAAATATGCTTTCTTTTTCTTCTTTCGTCTGACAAACACCATATTGTTCTTTAATGTAATTTTACTGCAAGAATAGCACAGACGCAAAAGCTGAATGTGATATTAAAAAGGTTAAAACTATACTAACTTTAGTTTTCGCAACTTTGATTTCGTAAGATTAATTTAATTAGTAACTTTAATTTCGCAAGACTATATTCGGTTTTTTATCACGTACATGCCATTCTTATGGTGTTTATAACTAAAGCTTACATACTTCAATAATGATGGCAATATATATGAACAATATATTGAAAAATTCTTTGGTGCAAGTGGTAGAAAAAAGAATTGCTTCGTAAAAAAAAGAAAGAGGATTTCAAACGATTTTAATTAATTTCAAACACATTTTCAATTTTAAATTAGTATTTTACCTCGCATGGTAAGGTAATACCACATTCCGGTTGACTTTTCTCCGATGATTTCGTTCCTATGCGTTTTGGTGACGCCGAAAATGATCGGCATAATTTACTATTCAGTAACGAAGACTTGCTTTCACCTCCATCACTCTCGATTTTCCCTTCATTTGTTACGACGTTCTTCATATCTGCCAGTGCAGTCCTTCGCATTTGTATTCTTTCCCTCGCATCATTCACGTTTTTTCCCAAAATCCCGCTCGCGATATTTTTAAAGCGCTAAAGATATTGAAGTTGTCTTTTCATTATTTTTTAACCAATTATATAACTTATTAATATTTAATCTTTGGTTAGATCAAATGCTTTTCTTTTTCCTAACAGTCCTAACACAAATAGCTTGAGACTTCGTGAAGGACAGATACAATTATCTGTCCTAAGGGACAAACATATTAACCAAAACGGAATGCAAAAATTATTTATTTTATTTTAAAAACAAGTAATGAATCCGTCTCACTGTTTTCTCTAGCAGTGAGTAGCGATATGAACCAACTTCTCTCTTCTTCACTCTACTACATGATAACTCAATCCAGCATTAGTTAAATTAAGCTATAACTTCACTTAGAAACGACAACATTGTTTTAACCTTCTCTGTGAACATACAGGGACTTAGTTCCTTCCCAAAAGCAATATGTCAAAAAATTTGTCCATGGCAGCATTGGAAATAAAAAAGGTATGGTCCTATGCAGATAGAAGTCATACGCAGATGGAAATTTCGGAGACTGTCAGAGTTCGACTAAGTATATCAAATATAATATTAACTTTCATTTCAGTCTTACATATTTATTAATTTGTGGATGCAGTTAAAACATTCTGAAATCAAATCAAAATATTTTTTGAAGGCGTCCAAAAATCCGGAAATTAAAGTTTTTTAGTAATTGAAAACTTTTCGTCCCATTCGATGAATCAAAATTCAGTTTATATAATTCTCAGAATCATTCGTGCCTTCTTTAAAGAGATATAAAAAAGGAAGGATGTGAAGTTAAATAGTATACGTAATCATTCAACCTGTGTTAACCAAAACATTTTACACTAATTCAGAAAATACAGTTATATACTAAACGATCAAAATAAACTTTTGGATTGCTTCTTTTTGGTTGTTCGCATGAAGTCATTACCATGCAGTGGCCTAAACTCTGCTATTCATCAAAAATTTCATAATAACCTTCAGTGAGTTTTCGCTCAGTTTCTTCTGTGGTATTCCCATCCCACCATTTGCAGATGTTGATCTTCCGGATACCTTTATAGGGATATTTTCATTTTCAGCGTTGTTCGGACCGCGTCTTAACATTTTCACCTGAATCAACAGCGGATAGAGAAATAATTCTAAAACGCTAAGCGAATGTAACATAACAAAACGCAACGCAAGTGATATCGCTTAAAAATTCAACGGAACCATATAATACGAAGTCGATCTCAAGAAATTATATAAAAATGTTTTTTTAACTTCATGTATTAAAAAAAAATAAAAATTATTCAAGGACACTTGGTTTAGATAGAAACTTCTAAACTTATCAACCCGTATATTTTATTGCCGTTAATATCTGTTGCTCTTGAACTCAATTAAGCTATTCAAAAACATTTCTGGAAGTTTTTAAACACAAATCCGCACAAATGATCCAATTATGAAGAATTGTCCCTTTCCAATAATATTTAGCTGCTATCACATTAATATGTCAAATACAAGACACAGAAGTAGCATATTACTAAAAAAACACCAACATAGACGAATAATTTTCAAGCCAAAATTTAAAGAATCAAGTACAGCAAACAACTTTTCTAAAAACTAGTCAACCGTTCGACGAGTAAAGTTTCACCCCAGTTTGTCATTTTTTTTTTTCAAAAAGCTGTTCTTTCATATATTTTAGGATTATGCAACTGCAAAATTAGAGCCAGCTCAAACAAGTAGATGCACAGAAGTACCGTAACCAATGCACACCTCGAAAGTTTTAACAGCGTTTTGGATTGCTTTCTATTCATAATTACAATAAACAGATATACAGTGAACAAACATTCAATAAACTGAAGACTAGTTTTTAGAAAAGAATATTATAAAATAGGTGCTAATTTACCTATCTGAAGATAAGCTTTAAAAATACTCTCGTACAAACACATATGCTTGCCCACTAGCATTAAATATGAAATATTTTTTCACACAGAATTAACTTCATCACAAATCCTCTTTGAAATATACAATTAAGAAAAAAAACGGCATTGTTGATTATCCACGCGTTGTTAATCCGAGATAGTGAATAATCGCAACCTCAGCTGTATCATTCGAATAAATTCTTGGAGAACTAGTTAACATCTCGGAGAATTTTTATTTGAAACTCTAATAAAAGTAATCTAAATTACAACTATAAGAGAGTTTGAAAATAGAGATTAATAGCATAATGATAACCTCATTTCATCACAATTTTTCTGATAAACCGTAATCGGCCATTCTTCTTCCAGTCGAATGAGATTCTACTATAACCGAATGGATTGAAATAAAAGAAATTTTTTGTAACAAATGGCATTCAAACCAGAAGCACAAGAACAATCGCTTTGTAATATATACAAGCTGATTTAATCAAATGAAATTTCACCAGAACTGACTAGATTCATTAACGAAAGATTGGCGAGATTATTGTTGATTTTCCACCAAAAAATAATATTAATTGAATAAGATAACATCACAGAACAGCTAATTTCTGGCTATTTCCTCAAAAATTGCTTTTCAAATATGTTTCTAATTATTCAAAACTTCATTATTTATTTATTTTGCATTGCTAAGGTGAACTATTGCATAAACAGGAAATTATTGAAATCGAAATTTAGCTCCTTGTCACTAATAAACTTATACATTTCCTCCAAAATTCTAATTCTTGAATTAGGCGCAAATTTCCCACCTCAGTGAACTTTTCGCACAAATTTTCAATGAAAATAGCAAAATTTCCTGATTTTTATGGTCTGGAGTTGAAGATATCCCAGTTAATGCAATCATTGAAACTTTTGGATCGAAATAAATCATAGTCTCCAACAAAAAAATTCCGACTAATGTATATGTCTAAATCAATTCAAATAACAGAAAACAATGGAAGTTAGATAGAAAATGTCAAAATGAACACTGAACCTGGAATAACGAGAAATTTATAATAAAATAGATAAGGTTATTCCTAGCATCACTTGGCAATACTACAAATTCAGCGGACTACGCAACAAGTTTTACCTTTATTTTAATATTGCGAAGAAGACAGGATATCTGCAGCATAAAATCCGAATACCACAGAATAAAACACCTGCACTGAGTAGTAAAAAATTGGTTACATTGCATTGCCGTATTTTAAATTCCTTCTTCCGCCGATTTTTCAAATTTAATTGTCAGAAAGCAACCTTCTAATTTAACATCGGAATGAACCTTTTCCAAAATTTGAGTGAAAAAAGCATCTTTTCTTAACTAACAGGTATTGATAACCCTGAATTGTGATAACTTGTAGAGGGAATAAACTTTATATAAAATACCATATAAAATACGCTTCGCCTTCAATATGAAATAAATTCAGGAAAAATCCAGAGCAGTACAGGATTTCTTACTAATATAACACATCGTTTTTCATCAATATATTTTTTTAGTTTTGTTTCTAACATAAAAATTTGCTTTTTACCATTCTTGACATGGAACTCATTGATAGTTTCGATGAACTTCTAATTTGCTTTCTTTCTTATTAATACTGCGGATGTCACAAATGAAACGAATTTCAATGACACTACCGATGTTGTTGCTCTCGCTCCACATGTCACATTCTCAGACTTCTTTGTTGAAGACTTTTTTTACAAATGCCAACACTTAATCTCTGAATCCTTAAGATTCCGCTTAACATTCACTACAAAATTAAATTACACGTAAAAACAGCACTGTTTGTTTATGATCCTGATCAACACTGAAAACATTAATTAGGCAGGTAATGTCGACACCAGATTAACAATATCTGATATGATAGACCTATAGCACAAGTTAATTCAGAATGTTGTTCAAAGAAAAGATATTAAAACTCGGTTAGTCGCTCAGTCAAATTTCCGGTAGCAATATTATACATTCAATATAGGATTAACTTGTGCTGTAGGTGATCTCCTTCTATCCCTTTCATACGGCTTCATACGAAGCTCTCTTAATCGATAACTTCTTTTACTTTGACATCCTATTCAGTTTGGACGACCGCAATGATCCCATTTACTGCAATTCCTTGATATACGCACAATGATCTCCACCGAAGAGTGAGAAAGATGTTCCGTGATGCAGTTCACAAAAGACGCTATGTAATTATAACATACATAAGTTGAAAACATCCATTTGAAAGAATAACTACCAAGCACTCGACTTCTGAATCCATAATGATTTCGTTCATTTCTTGACTAATCTTCTTATATACTGAAAATCAAATATTTAAAAAGTCATTCGAATTTAATCTATCATTTCCATACTTTTTACACTGCTTCAAATTATATCACTGATGCTTATTAAACCGCTCAGCCTTTTTTTCAATCTCTAACTATTATGAATTATTTCTATAAGATGAAGCAAAATCATCTCTGGAATTAAAATTGAGTTCGCAATTTCTTGCAATTTCACTTAATAGCTTTCTCCGCCACTTATAACTTTACAAAACTATAAGGAGCTTAGGAATAAAAGTACTTTATCGATCATAGCGATCTACTCAATTGTTCATATTCATTTCTTACAATCCTTTTAATAGTCCGAATATTTCAAATGTTATCATAACTTTCACATATGTTACTCCCACTGATATTCACTTTCGTATGGCTTATGTTCATGATATGTCATGAATTTCTATATTTCAATTATAATTCCATTTCATGATCAACTGAAAATATGCATTGCGTAACTAACAGAGTAACTAAGTTTTCTAAAACAACACATACGTCTTAAAAAATTGTACTGAAAACTAGCTGGACATATACATTTAATCATAAATTCAACTTTGATTTAACCTATCCTAATTATTCATAAATTCAACTTGAATTTAACCTATACCTAATTCAAAATTTCACAATTTTGACATGTGTAATTTGCATTCTCTAACCCAAACAATCTTTTGAATCATCTTCAACTCGATTCCTTCTCTAATCCTTATAAATTCTTTCTTTTTATGTTTCTATTCCCAGAATATAGTTCCAGTGAAGCTTCCAAGATATTGATACTATATTGACAAAGTTATTCCTGCAATCTTGTCATTTTGATTGAATGTGAACAAAGTAGATTTAAATAAGTGTAAAATCATCAAACTCTTTGCATGCACATTCACGTCTAAACTGCAACCACGTGTAAATGCTGTCAAACGTACTACCATAAATAAAACACCTTCTCAGGTTTTTTATCAAAAAATTTCGAACTAATGGCGAGTAACCGCTAGCCTGTGTCACATTACGCGCTATATCGGAATCATGTGATCAAATTATCAAACATGCTCATCATGTATAACATTTAAGTTTTATCGATATCAGAAGATTCCCGGATATCACATTAAGCAACCAATGAAATGAGATCATATGAAATATGCTAGCAAAGACAATATATGATTTTTGGATAGCCTTACCCTAAAATCTCCGAAGTATGCACAGCAATTAAAATTACTATTGCTACGGCGACTTTTGAACCTAACTAGAGATCGCATCTTATCAACACCCACTACTTTTCCGTCACGAAATGTAATTCAACGACCCCAGAAGGAAAATAGTGGAAAGTTAGCACTACGTCAAAATTTTTGAAAATGATAAAACCGCTCGAATGTTTAAAGACGGCCTTGACGGCCATCGCTAGTGACACTACGAAAAATGATTAGCATTTGAGAGTGGCACGTGAAATAATCTTGAAGATTAAGTAAACCTTGAATTTGTGACAATTTGAATTAAAATTTAGATCCAAATTACCCTTTCAAAATCAAGTAGTTTTGAGAAATCTAATGTATTAGCTGAGAAAGCATTTTTTACGACGCATGTTTCAACCAATAGATTCTACAACAATCTGTTAGTAGTAGAATTTTATTAATAGAAAATTTGAATCATTAGGAATCGTAAATGGCATCTGCAACAACTTGCTTACCATTCATTCCAGAGGATTTTTATCGTATGGAGATTGCAGAATTTTTAAACAATCTTTATAATGTGATACGATAATGAAAAGCTATGTGAAAAAAATTCAACAAAAAAATTATAACTTAATTACATTTAGCTTTTACATATTTTCACCCTTTCAGCGTGAAGAATCTCTTATGACACAGTTCGCACTCTGAAATGTGTTTCGATATTAAAACTTCTTGCAAATCTGCCGTCCCTACTTGTGATACTTCCAACGGATTTAAAACAATTATTTTATACAAAATGAAAACAAAAAAAATGGGATTGAAAATTATCAATTTAATTTAATTATCAATTTTAATCTTATTTCTCTCCGTACTGTGAGAGAAGCATATGGCCACTCTTCTAGCTATACCTGATGATATTCTGGCAGGCCTTTCACTTCGGGTAGTAGGAAAAACATTGAACTGCTTACTTCTTCCAATATAATCTCTCAAATTGACAGTCGCATTACTCTGTTGCCTAAATTGTTATCAATTAAAGTAAATTCATGATTGATAGTAACTGATAATTTCATTTTTTTAAAAATTTTCTCCATTCTCGGATATTCAAAAATATAAATTCAGATTCATCACTACCATGGGAGAGTAAGGCATTATGTAATACTATATGCATCATTATATTTTTATATATTTCTGAAAGACGAAATTATTTTTCTTTAATCGTTCTTCATTCTATTTCACAATTTCATGTTGGAATATGCTTCTAAAATAATAAAACAAATAAGAAAATAAAATTGAATAATTTAAGTGAATGATTTATTAGTTTCAAAACGACTACCTCATATTTTAGTTTATTGCTAAAATATTGAATGAGAAAGAAAGATTCATTAATTTTTAGGTTGAATAAATCAAATTGATTTGATCGAAAAAGAGTGCTTTCAAAACCATTCCTGAATATTGTTTAACTGTAAATTAATATTATTTTGTCAATTTTCTATATTAAAATGAAATATTGAAAGACAATATCAATGATTGATAATATCGATTGTTTCTAGCATTTCAACAAGATCAGAAAAAAATTGAAAAAAAATAAGAAATTTCACTAATTCTCTCCAGTTCTTATTCCTTCAAATCCACTGCGCCTTAAAACCAATCACATCTTTTTTCTTTTATACAATAAATTATAATTTTTCTCTTTTATATATTTAATTAATTATGTGATGACAAAGACAATTATGGAAATTAAAATGATAAGGAGTTAAAATTTCTCTAAAGATATTATTGATGAATTAATAAGATTGCAGCATGAGAAAAGAACATAATTTAA